>JAHWLE010001606.1:0-10198 GCA_024679135.1 Phytophthora foliorum | reverse complement strand
GCCGACATCAGTACCGTGCCTTCTCGGCGAAGTACGAGTTGTGTGCAACCATCGAATTTGGCGTTCACTACACCACATTTCCGTCCAGGGATCGGAAGAGACGGTGAATACTCATCGACCACTCTGTAGTAAGCAAAGTGGTCGAAGCATCGAAGCCTCCTCACCAGACACCGGACGCTCGAAAACCCCACGCGAAACGCTCTGCGAGCGACTGCGGCGTGGGCCGGCGGCCGTCGAAGACGCAAGGTTGGCGTACCGACGGAGACGCTCGGCCGCATTCAGGTCTCGGAGTGGTGTGTTCCGCAATTGTGAGACTGAGCGACGGCGCCGATGACGAGAAGAACGCGTGGAGTGCTTGGTACGGGAGCGTCTCGATGGAGCAGCAGGAGCAGCCGGCTGGGAAGTAGCAGGAGCACTCGCTGAGCTCACCGAAGTCCCAGTCGCTGAGCCCGAGGAAGAACCACTCGACGAATTAACTGGACGAACTCGGAGGGTAATCCCACTTGGACTCGGCGAGCTTCCGAGCTCGATCGACTCCGGGAAGCGCTCAGCGAGGATCCGGCACAAGCGGGCGTTCAACTGCAGATCCCGCGGGTTCAATCCTGGCACATCCGCCCCAACGAGTGCAGCGACCGCCATGTGGGGGTCGTGCATGGGATAGCGGCCATTATGGGAGATCACCACCTTTTGGCTCATGATAACCCGGCGCTGCGACTCGATAGTGCGCCGGCCATCAGCCAAAGCGTAGTCGCCACCCGAGCACGCGAGCACGGCGGCTTCTTGTGCTTCTTGGAAACACTGGGTGGCCACACCACGGAGGACAGTCTGATCGGCCTTCATCTCGGCGAGTTGTCGGCCAAGCTTGTCGATAGCTTGTTCTCGGGAAGCCACCTCCGCCTCAAGACCCCGAATGGTCCTTTGGGCAGCTTGGGTCTGGTCAGCTTGCAGTTGCAAGTCGACCTTCGCCTTGGCCTCGAGCTGAGCTATCGTCTTGTTAAAAGACTCGACGAGCTCTGTGGTCCTCAGAGACGCCGCTCGCCAAGTTGCCCCTTCTCGGGTAGTGGTATCCAGCCGATGGCGCAAGGTGGCGGACTCGGCGAGCGCTGTCTCCATCCGCTTGAGACGAGCGGTGGCGACCCTCTCAGACTTGGCGAGCTTCGTACGAAGCTCAGCGACTTTGGCAGCTGTATCAGGAAGCGGAGTCACGTCCTGCTTCAAAGCTGCCAAGATATCGCCAGGAGAATTAGCGCCAAGAATGGACTGACCCAACGAGGCATCGTCGGGAGGAGGAGAGCTCGTCAAGAGGAACGAGACGAGCTGAGCCAGTGCAGCATCACGCTGCTTTAGGCTCTCTCCTTGCTCCACGAGCACGCGCTGGATCTCAGCGAGGCCAGAGAAATCGCCTGCCGCGAGATCTGGTGGATCCTGCTCGGACTCGGCGAGACTAGCCGAGTCAGGAAACGGAGCGGACGAACTCGGCGAATGGGAGCGAGCAGAAGCTCCAGCTCGACCTGACGATTGTGGGGGCCCAGGCGGTAACACGGACGACGGTCCAGACGCTGTAGCTGGCGAATCATCCACACTCAGCGATCTCGCCAGGTCCACGACCTCAGGCGGAGATCGACGAGCTATCGGGTGTCCACGGAGACGGCACTGATCCGTCAAGCTCAGCGAAGAACCTGTCGAGCTGCGACGGGGACTCAAGCGGCTGCGCGTGAGGAAATCGAGGGCCGCCGGCGATCAAGAAGTTCGACACGGGCGGACGCCTCGGTGGAAGCGGCGAACTGCGCGGCGAGTCGGAGAAGAACTACCAGGTGCATGCAGACGAAAGATTAGCAACCCATCAACAAGAACAAGCAACACATGAAGCAGCGGAGGCGTACCTGGTCGTCGGATGAAGGTGATGAGGAGCTCGATGAGCTCATCCAAGGGTGACGGCAAGGGACTGAACGAAAGAACCGGTCGTTGGAAAGTTCGAGAGCAGAGTGATGGTCGAGACACTCACAGACCTGGCTCGTATCACGCCCGGGGCAGTTGTGGTGTAGGGAAACTCATATTTTGGGTTACCCTATATTAGATCTGTCTAGGCTAGGTCAGGAGGCACGCAACGAGCGCTGCGCACCTAAAGGGTGTGCGCACTTAGCTGTAACCGCACCTAGCCGGAGGTGCGAACTTAACTGACAAGCCATACAATAATGTTTACGTACCGAGGCATCAACTTGACTGAATGTCATCAAACAACCTCCATCGTCGTTTTCGAACTCGGATTTCTCCGACGGCGATAGGCTGGATTCTTCCTCCATCTCGACATTCGTAGGTGGTTCACGCGTCCTTTGCTTCTTGGTAACACTCTGCACCGTAGCAATCTTGTTCGTGTTGCTAGGCACCCGCTTCGATGGTTGGGCATCCATATTCGTGCGGAAATGTGGCCCCCTTCACGATTCGGGTCGCGGTCGGCCTTCATCCGCTCGCGTTGATGAGGCGAGGCGGGTGAACGCCTTTATCGTCCAGGGTGTATAGCGCACGCGCGCCAGAAGACTCGGCCGATCAGGAAGATTGAACTTCGCCTTTCGGAAAGCCCAATGGGGTCAGACTACTTACGGAAGCGCTAGACTTCCGAAAGTAGCTTGGTGTGTGACCTTGTGTAATCCCTATAGGTGTCGTTTGTCTTCGGAAGACCGGACTCCACCTGGTGAGTTGTTCCTACACAATCAAAATGAATACAAGAATACAGAGCGCGTACGTTTACTTCCGGATGCAGTCAGTACAGCTGGGGTTAGACCACTAGCAAAGTCTTCCCAGATGACCAAATAATACAGAGAGTTATACACAATATACAGCTGCTTATTATTATTTTGAACCCTTGAGCAGTGGGTCCGTACACCAGTCTACTTGTGTTTCACCTGGAACACTGGTCACTTCCAGATGCACCCTTGTCGCGCACCACTTCCAGAAGGAGGATATATAATTCCTTCCGGAAGATAACTTTCAGATGTATCCAAAAGGAAAACTACTTCCGGATCACTCAATATACAGTCCTACCACACAGCAGTCTAGTCGATCAAATTCCGGGGGGTGACTACTAACAACCTCCTGAAATGGCAATCACTATGAAATGGGGGGGGGGCTGAAGGACACACTCCCAACTGGAATATGAAATAGGACAGTTCACGTACGAGCGCGCGTCACCCGGTCACCGCCTAATTTGGTCTTGAGCCTTTCGGAGAGTTCCATGGCGGTCTTCGCGGTCACGACACGTCCAAACGCAGGCTGGGCAGACAACCCGGGTCCCCGGAAATCACGGCGGCTTATCCGGCGTTGCTCCAGCGTGCCTCCAGAAGAACTAAAAGGGCCCTGGAAACACTTGCGCCCTTGGTGGCAAAACGAACTCTCTGTTATTTTAAGTCTCTGCTAGAAGTCTTTCCACATGCACATTTGTCTTGGTTTCACTATGGGTTTCCTTGGCGTAATCAACATCCGGAAAGCTGGCACATCCTTGTCGCAAGCCGACTCTTCGTGCATAACCTATCCGGCTGGTCGTCTTGGTCGGTCGTTAATATCTTGAGCTTTGTATACTGGAAACTTGGAAGGGTCTTGGTGGGTACAAATCAGGAGCGTCTGGTCGGCATCTGCATCCGGAGCGTCTTGGTCACCCGGAAGTTGCATCCGGAAGTTACGTTCGGAAGTCAAACATGACTTCCAGAAGTAACTCGGTATCTGGGGTCTTCTGGAAGTCACTTGGTCTCAGTATGCTGTGGATACTCATACAGATTCACCGTTCGTCCTTGTTTTCCACTGTCGCGTGTACTTCTGAACCAATCATCTCTGCGGGTGCTTCAACGGGAAATGGGAGACGACGTCCGGACATTTTTTGCGTCCAGTCGTCACGTGTCAACCGTCCCTCTCGTCGTAAGCTTTCATAGAGGAATTTGCTTCCCTCCGAGCTGACAGGTTGCGATGAGATCACACGTGCCCAAATTGACCAATGTATCCAGACGGAAATTCCATCCGGACGGCGGATTGGTCCTTCAACTGGCGGAGATCACTTCCTATCTTCGCCCTGTCCCACATCATTTCCAAACGTTTTCCATTTCCAATGTTCCACATCACAACTTCTCATGGTCTCCACTCCTCGAAATTTCACCACTTACAACACACACTTGATACTCACTCCAATTGCATAGCCATATACTCACACATTTTCCAAAAGTCCATCCATCCGATCCATCCAAAAGAAGGATATCCGGAAGGTCTAGGCTCTTGGATGGTCATCACCTGCCTGCACCGTTTGGAAGCGAGCTCTTGCGCGTGCACCTTGGTTTAATTGATAGAGTAGTGCACCACAGCTCAGTTGTGACACGGGTAACCACTCGGGCTCATCATAACCTTTCCACTTGATCAGATGCTCTCGGCGCCGTCTGGAAGTACGAGTACGTTTGGGCCATCGTAAGTCCAAAATCTTTTCAACTTCATACTCGTCCCTTCCGGAATCCGGTTCCCAGCTGTCGTCCGGAAGTAATGCAGCATCAAAGTCGTAATCTTCATCCACATCCACTTCCACATTCGGGCGTTTCGAAACACGGCTCGTGGCTTCAGACGGCTGGTGTGCACCCAAGGGTTGACACGATATCCGGTGTCGTCAATCTTGAGCTTCACCTTGAAATCGTCATGCACTTCCTCAACGCGGAAGGGGCCATGCCGCATGTGAGCCAATTTTCGGCTCAACCCGCGTTGAACCTTCCGAATGTACAGCCACACCAGGTCACCCACTTCGAATCCAGACTTCAGTCTTTCGGAAAGCTCTTTCCATTTGTGGGTTTGTGCATCCGAACGGTGACGTTTAGCTTTCTTCTGGAGATCTTCCGCACATGCTTTCGCATAGCTGTAGTCCCGTTGAAGCTTCCGTCTCCTCTCGTAAGCTGTTCTTTCCTGAAGACTTGATGGCTTTGGACCCAACATTGCAGATAGCGTCCCTTGAGCATCCCATCCACGAACCAAATAGAATGGCGTGTCCAGACGAGTTGCGTCGAATGAGGTATTCAGAGCGAACATGATTCTTTCGGAATGATCGTCCCAATCGCTCTGATCCGCTTCCGAAATGTACGCTCGGATGCTCCTGACAACCGTCTGGACGGATCGTTCTTGTTGGCCATTTGCCTGAGGACGATATGCCAGTGTGGCCTGCTGTCGACTTCCCAAAAGTTCCCGGAAGCGGGTGAACACCTCGCTCATAAACCTTGGGTCTTGATCGTGGCGTAACATTGAACTTGCTCCAAACCTCCGGAAGACGCATTCTTCGTAAGCTTCCGCTACGTCTTGAGCCGTCGTCGAACTCATAGGTTTGCACATGACCAATCCGGAAAACGTATCTTGGAACAAGAGTAGAAATGTGTTCCCACGTTCAGACTTCGGCATGTGCGTCACAAAGTCCATCGAAACGACTTCAAAAGGTCTTCTCGGTTCGATGTTTCCGGGTGACGGACCGGCATTCGGAGGTCGTCCCTTGCCGCTGGCACAATCAACGCATTCCTTCACATACCGTATAAATCGGATTGAGTGAGACACACGGATTGAGTGCGACGCTCGTAAAAACTACAGAGACTTAGTAATAAAAAGGCCAAAATGCACACATACGTAGGGATGACACCCCTTCCAAGCAACATTGTTTTTAAGTGTTTAGTAAAACGTGGAGCGGTGCACACGAGCAGCAGCTGCGGCAGCCACGACGGTTACGCCCGCCTGTGCCTGGAGGGCATTGAGTTTGGTCTTGTTTTTCTTGGGACGCCGTGGTAGTACTGCAACGTAGGCGTGAGGGAGGGATGTCAAATCGAAGAGTGCTGGCGGTTGACGGGCGCCACACCAACAATACTTTTTACCGCGTAAAAATTCCATTTGGATTTGCATCTTGTTTAATAGGGACTGAAGTTTTTACCGCTGTCTCACTCAATCCGATTTATACGGTAGCGTTCCACGTCCGCATACATCCCAGGCCAACAGAATTCCGAACGCAATTTCTCTTGCGTCCGGGTGATGCCTTGGTGTCCGCCCTGATAATCCTCATGTGCATAGTGCAACATATCCGGATGGAGTGACTTCGGAACGACCAATCTTGGTTCATCCACAAAGTCCCTCGGGCGGTCTCGGATGGAACGCGCAAGTCGATACAACACATCTCGTGTGTCAAGCGTAAACAAGTCGGCAACTTTGGCAATCTTCCGGAGGCGTCTGGGCGAGAATCTGTCGACCTCACCCTTCAGGAAGTCTTTGATCTCGGACAAGTATTCGTCTTCTTCCTGATGCACCCTGATGCGACGCCATCTCTCCGCTTGGAACTTCAGAGGTCCCATTGGTGGTCCATCCGGACGTTCGGTGGTTCGATGGCCCGATCTCGTCATGATGGCCATCACTCTGGCGGCTGTCGACAACGGGGCTGAATCAGAATCAGGAAGTATCGCTTCCTCCTGAACGTCTGCCTCATCCGGACTTCCGGGCACCACTGGGCTAGAACTGTCATCGCCATCTGGAGTGTCAGTCTTCGTGACCTTCTCAGGTATTTTAGACACGACTTCCAGATGTCAGAGTTCATCTTCGTCCTCGACTTCCCATGACTCGCCCAGTATCAACGTCTTGGATGTCAGGTAATCGGCGGCTTGATTGTACTCCCTCTTGAGGTGTGCCAGCCTTACCGTCCGGAACTTGGCTTCAGAACGTTGACCTCCGCGAGATGCTTTTGCAGGTGGGGCTGATTGCAATTGATCAGTCCTTGCACTTGCTGAATGACAATCCGGGAGTCACCGACCACGAATAAATCTTCGACTCGACGTTCGGAATCCATCGTCATACCTTTCAGAAGTCCATAGTACTCAGCGTCGTTCACAGTAACATCTTTCAGAATGTACCCGTGTGCTTCCAGAACGGTCCAACCGGGCACCTTCCAAAGGATGCACCCGCAACTTCCTTGACGAGTCGACGTCTTGGCAGCTCCATCGAAACTGAGAACAATCCCATCGTAATCTGCTTCCAACATCTCAACACTCACCGCAGGCGGCTGACGGATCTCTCCCTTCGCCGGAATCAGTGACTCAGCAACTTC
This sequence comes from Phytophthora foliorum, assembly GCA_024679135.1. Classification (NCBI taxonomy): domain Eukaryota; phylum Oomycota; class Peronosporomycetes; order Peronosporales; family Peronosporaceae; genus Phytophthora; species Phytophthora foliorum. Next base: position 3,105 of record JAHWLE010001606.1, on the reverse strand, counting down.
ATCCAAATGTTCGCGCGGAGTAATCCCAGCGCCCATGATAGCAGCCAGACCGTCCTCGTCCCGTTGAACTTTCCGAATTTCCATGTTCCATCCGGACAACGCAAGTCCCCACGGGACGCACCTTCCATCGGCGGATTTGGAAGTGATGACCCACTTCAGAACGGAGTACCTCGTGTAGATTATCAACGGACAATGTTCTATGATCGTCCGGAACACCTGAAGCACCCTCATGATAGCGATCACTTCCTTCTCGGCGACATGATACCTCACTTCGGAATCGTTCAGGACGCGACCTGTATACCTGACCGGATGTATAATCCCATCATATTCCTGCCCGAGGACTGCACAGGCAGCCCACTGATTGGCGTGCGGGATGACGTAGCAACGGAGTCGAGACGATCTTTCGCTTCAGGATTCCAAAGGCCTCCTTAGCTCTCGATAGATTACGTCCTGAACGTACTTGGGCATCCGAAAGTTCATACAGAACCGCAGCTACCACTGGAAAGTCTTCAATAAACTTGTGATAGTAATTGAGACTTCCAAGGAATGATTGCACTCCTTTCAGTGTGCTTGGGAACGGCAGGTCTTGAACGCCTTTCGCAATCTTGGGTGTCGCCCGGATGCCTTCAGCACTGATCTCATGTGACAGGTACGGGATTGACTTCTTTCCGAACTCACTTTTTGGGAGGCTCACGGAAATATTCCAGTACCTCAACCTGAAAAGGAGTGCGTTCAGATCATCACAAAGTTGGTCCCAAGTTTCAGCTCCATGTGCGATATCGTCAATGTATGAACTGCGTCCCAAGACGGGACCCATCTGAGACGGAGCCGGAATGTTTCTCTTGAACACGATCATGTACTCATTCAACGCTAGGACTTCTGGATCTGCGCTTTCATCCGGAAGATTGCTTTCCGGAGGGGATAACTTCAGGAAGTCCAAGACATCCTGATCCACTTCAGACTCTTCTTCCGGAGGTAGCCGGACGAATCCCCACAGGCAGTTGTTAATTACTGCCTGATACACCAGAGGCGCATTCTTGAGCCCAAACGGCATTCGCACCCATTGGAAGTGTCCAAACGGACATACAAAAGCCGAAATCAACTTGGCACGCTCTGACATTCGGACCGCCCAGAATCCACTGGCCATATCCAAACTCATGAACCACATTGCGTTCTCAAATCCAATCAGTAGGTCGTCAATCAGTGGTAACGGGTAGTTCGAAAGTTCAATAAGCCCGTTGACAATCCGGTAGTCAATACACATCCGGATGTCTACACCGTTCTTCTTCAGGACGATGACAATCGGAGAGGCCCATGGAGATTCGGAAGGCTCGATCAATCCGGTTTCCAAAAGTTTCTTGGGTAACTCATAGACCTTGATAGCCAAATGGGGTGCAATGGATCGGGCTCGTTGTGCGACCGGCTTGACCGTCCCAACATCAAAATCACATATCACTCCTCTAGCCGGAGCGGGAGCAGCATTCCTATCACCCAGAAAGATAGAGCGATGATACTTCAGGATTGACCGAAGCTTTTGCTCTTCCAAAGGTGACGTCACTTCCGGATCACCCACATCAGCCGCATCAATATCACATGTCGGGCTCAAATCTTGGAGTTCCGGAAGCATCGCAAGCTGATCGCGCAATTGGGCTAGTAAGTCATGGATGTACACTGCGGGTTCCAAATCCAGTTCTTCCGCATTCAGACGCATGCACCTGTCGTACTCAGCTTCCAACTTTTAGATCGGGGTACAAGGCATGGCCTGAGTCGGTAGATCCCAGAGTTCTTCTGCTCCCGACAGGTCATCCGGAAGAGCGTCCACTTTATCAGCAACTTCATCTGGATACTCGTCATTCAGACTAATCGAATCAAATAATTCATCTCCGTCCGAATCCACATCGCCAGTTGGAACTCCTTCGTCTTCCAAACGTTCTTCAGACCTTAGTGTGACTTCCGATGCTTTTGGATGAGAACCAATGCCAATGTCTTCTGGAAGTGGCATCTCTTCAGACTCCGAACCCTCGTCGGGCTCCACCTCGTCCTCCACAACGGCTTCATCTGGAGGCGTTTTCTCAACTACCAGACGCAAGACTTGAGGAAGCTTTTGGAGTTGCACCATGTGAACCTGATCACTTCCGGAAGGCGATCGAACCAACAACTTGGTCGGCCATGAGTACTCGGACTTCTGGACGCAAGGAGGTTCGGCGTCCCTCATCATCTGATCAAATTGTTCAGAACGTAAACGCATCTGATTTGACTTGGTATTCTCATAGATGAGAGTCTGCCACTCCTGATACCTCCGGAGACCCGGACGGACGAAACGTCCTGCCCTCGGAAAAAAAAAACTCAATGATCCGGGCGACCGGCGTCCGGGTGTCAATGCTAAGACCCCTTCCGGAAATATTCACCACTTTGATGGCCACAGCCCACGACTTGGCAGCGTAAATGATCTGGGTTACCCATCGGTCTCCCCGACCAGCCCACACTACATAACGTTGTGGATTGCTTTGCCCGTAATGTATCCGGACGATAGCATGTTCACCCGGACGCAGGAACAACTCTTCACGCGGTCTCACCGGAAGGTCCAAACCTCTGTGGTAATGATCCGCACCACGTCCTGACAGCAACACAGTTTCTTCATCCGGAAGTTGCACCAATCTTTCTCGTGCTCACAGTCGCACTCCAGCGGAATACATGAAATTCATTCCAAGCAACACGTAGACACCTTCACCAATGTTCGCAACCCAGAGTTCCAAGGCATACACAACTCTCGGACCCAAAGTGACTTTCACTTCAGCACTTGCAGTGATGATGGTCGGAACGCCACCCAATCCGGATACCCGGATCTGTTTGCAGAAGCTTAGCTTGAGTTTGAGTCTACGCGCAAGATTCAAACTCACCCTGCTCACTAGCGCTCCGGAATCCAAAAAGATGTCTGTCCGACAATTATTCACCGCTCCGTGAACCATCACAATCCGCTTCTTGTCATCTGAACGGTGATCTTCCCACCAGCCTTATCGTTCGCCTGGTCCCAATCAAAATTCCACAGGTACGTCCGGATCTTGTACTTCCGGACATACATCTTCCGATAGGAATCGTTCAGGA
>JAHWLE010001604.1:0-10210 GCA_024679135.1 Phytophthora foliorum | reverse complement strand
CACCTTCTCCTTCACGTTGCCCTCCTTGAAGTCAATGAAGTCCTTGATGCCGTACGACGCCACAAGCTTGCGTTTGTCGTCGCCAGAGTCAATAGCAATGACACGATAGCCCATGGCGCGGGCGTACTGGCAGGCAAGGTGGCCCAGACCGCCGCCGGCACCGGGAATGACAACAAAGTCACCACAGTTGCCTCCAATCTCCTTGAGCGCCTTGTACACGGTCACACCAGCACACAGAATGGGGGCAGCTGCGTGCATCGGCAGGTTCCTTGAGCGCCTTGTACACGGTCACACCAGCACACAGAATGGGGGCAGCTGCGTGCATCGGCAGGTCCTCCGGAATGGGTGTCACGTGCTCCGAGAAGGACACACACCACTGCTGGAACGAACCGTCCACGGTGAAGCCGTGCAGGTCAGCGTCAACGCACGTGGACTCGTGGCCCTTGCGGCAGTCCTCGCAGCCCAGACACGAGTTGGCAAGCCACTTGACTCCGACCGGGTCACCGATCTTAAGGTGCGTGTGCGAGTGTTCAGCGATGGCAGCAACGTAGCCAGCACCTTCGTGGCCTCCGACCAGAGGCAGCTTGTTGTCAAGGGGCCAGTCACCCAGCCACACATGCAAGTCCGTGTGGCACACGCCGCTGTACGCGAGACGCACCAGCACCTCACCGGGCTTCAGGTCCTTCGGCTGCGTCACGGGCCAGTCCTTGCGCACCTGCAGAGGCGCGTTGTTCTTCTCGAACACCACAGCCGTCTGCGTCTTGGGAATGTCGTAGTGGCTCTGCGACTTGACCGAGAACGAGCGCGACTGGCAGCGAGGGCACGTGCAGCCCATGGGGTGTTGCACGCAGTTACCGCAGCGGCACTGCATGCTGTGTGCGCCAGTGAGCGACTTGGTTGCGGTCTGGGCCACGCGGCGAGCAGGCTGGTTGAAGCGGGACACGATGCGCAGCATGATGGCGAGCTTGGAAGAGGCGAAGGTGGAAAGTGTGGGTTACTGGGGTGAGCAGCAGCCTTGAAATTGGGGAATGACTCGAGCTGTCGGCCAAGCGCGGCGACGTTCCGGCGGGTTGTTTTGCTTCAACACTCGCAGTATCTTGACGTCACTTCAATCGGACGGACTTGCGTGTCCGCGGGCGTCGGTTATCGCGGTGATGCCAACTTCAATGCAACCATAAGTGAGCCGGGCAAAGTTCAACCACATTCGCTGGTTGGTCGTCTTTGGACTGGAAAACGCCGGCAAGAAACTCCGAGGACATGTAATGGCAAAAGGCAACCGCGGCAAGATCGTTTAACAGCAACCACCTGGCACTGTCATCCCTCGAAATGCAAGGGCAACAGGTCAAGCAAAAGGCTGAAGGAGCTCGAAGAGACCTGCGTTGCGGCTGTTGGCGGCACGACCGTGAAACGCAATCCGAACTTGGCAATTGTATGGTGCGTGTTTTTGCATTTTCCGCAAGATTAACGTGACTTAAACGCCGCTGCCGCAACGTTAGCGCAACTTGGGGAGAAAAGAAACGCGCGCCGAAATCCATGCAGCCTGTGCAGAATAAAAACAGGGCGGGACAGTGCCCCTCTGTATCGTGATATTTTCCCATCGCTGTACACAATAGCGTTTGTATAAAACTGCTGAGCGGCAAGTTAAACGCATCAAGCAGGTTGGTAAGATATCGCAAAAGCAGTCTGATAGCCTTCCAACCTATGGTCATCTTTATCATTGTAGCAGCGATGCTGGCCAGCGAATCGGCAATCTGGCGCTCTGCATGCATTCCCTTCGTTCCCTCCAGTCGGCACCGCTTTTGCTGGGCTCAGCAAGCGATCGATCGGTGCTGGATGGATTCAACGGCAGTCACCGTCGAGTGGCTTCAAATCCTGCGAGATGGAGTGCAGGCTTTTGTTCTCAGCGTTGTTCTTCGTGTGAGGGTGATTCGCTCGGAAGTTCCGAGTCGGAAGAGGTGGCGCGGATGGAGCACTGCGACAGGCATTGCGAGCGTGCTCACGACGAATCGCCATTGGCGACCAGCTCCAGAGCCGATGCAGCGCTCGCTTTCGTGGATGGAGCTTGGGGCAATTGACGTCTTCACTTTGGTGGGGCATCGCAATGATTAGGTCGGTCGTGACGCACTCGCAGGACATGCAGCGCCGGTACCCGCGCTACTCGCCGCTTGCTAGTCTGGGGCTGGTCTACCACACGCGGACACGTAGGCACGCAGCTCGCGAGTGGCAGGACGCTCGTTTTCACCGGTTCGGGTGGCGCACGCGCATCAGCAGAAAGAGTAACCGGGCGGCGTGTGCGTGCGTGGCATCTTTGCGAGGTTGACGAAGTTGCTCTTCGATGCTCATTTGGCTGGCGTTAGGCCTTCCACTTGAGCAATTCTTCTTCCTCCTCCGGTGAGTCGAGCGCCAGGTGAAGAAACGCTTGTTCCACTACCGCAGGACACCACTTGCGCGCTTGAGAGGCTCCGCTTTCTCGCACCCGAGCGAGCGCCGCTAAACACAATTGTCTGCACGAACGACCAGCGGATCCACTCAGTGAGCTGTATGAATGAGTCCTTCAGCGCTAATACCAGCAGTGAGTTCGTCTTCTGCACGTACCAAGGCAAGCCGCGATGAACCCGACATTGAACTTGAAGCTGCTTCTCCGCGATGCTCTCCAGCCACCGACGCACGTGAGAAGGCCAGATGCGAGGGGCAGCCATCCCACTGCACACCGGCGCTCGTCGAGTACCTGTGGCGTTACCGGTATAGCCTCTAACCCATGGAGCACTTCCCTCACTGCGCCACCATTGGCGACGCAAGGCATCACATTGGTGCATGCTGCCATGCAGAGTCCGTTCAAAGGCCAAGCAACTTGAACTTCCACCCTAGCCCTATCAAATCAATCGCATGTCCAATCAAAACGCAGCGATCTTCCGTGCCCCTCCAGTCGCCGATATACCCTTTGATGCAAAATGCGACTTGTGCTGTCCACGGGTGAAGTCATCTTGTGCCTCTGCGTCATTGTTCTAGCGCTTTACATCTCCCCGCTTTTTCTCGACAATGGCGACTGGGAGTTCCTCTTCATCTGGGACGACGAGGAGAATTTTGTGGACAACGACGTGATCCAGAGCGGCTTGGGGTTCGAAAACCTCTACGTCATGTTCACCATGACGAAAATCAACGTGTACGAGCCATTCGGGTGGGTTGTCAAGGCCATCGAAGTACAATTGGTCGGTCTTGACTCATGGTACATCCGCCTCGTGTCGGTTGGATTGCATGTCGCGGCTGCGATCGTGCTGGCTCGAGCTTCGGCGGTGCTGCTGGACGTGATGGGAATCCTCTCGGATTTCGGGTCGGGAGCTGCAGTAGATGGAGAATTGCAGCGAGTGAGAGAGAGAAGACACTGGTTTGGCTGCTGCATCAGTGCAGTGGTGTTTGCTATTCATCCGGTGCACGTGGAGGTGATGGGGTGGCCGTCTGCGCAACCGTACACGCAGTGTGCACTGTTCAGCAACCTCGCGCTCTACGTCTACGTGCGAGCGGTGTATCGGAATCTGCGTGGGGTGGCTATAGACGAGAAGAATGCCAAAACAGTGCTGATGTCGAGTATTTTCGGTGGCCATGGACGGAGTGATCTTCTGTGTTGTGGTTAGTACTGTCAAACGTGAATATCCTAGACTTGGCCGACGCTAACGCTTGTTTGTTGCAGTATTCTACTTGAGCGCGTTGCTGTCGAAGAGTGTGTGTATCTTCCTGCCAGCGGGTTTCTTCCTTGTGGACGTTCTGGTATATACGACTTTGCAACCCCACCTCCCTAGACCCGGTGCGAGCCATCTCTGGTCGTACGTCGCCGGAAAACTACTTGTGGCTGCTACCCTTCTCACGTTTCTTGCTGTTATGCTGGCGTCGAACTACCAAGGAATGCACCCTGATGCTGACGTGTTGTCACTGACGCTAACGGAGCGATTGATAAAAGCGATGGCAATGCCAGTCTGGATTCTGCGTCATATATTGTGGCCTACGAAGCTGCGCCCACACTACCAAATTCGTCCTGGAGAACTGAGCATGGCCAACGCGGACTATCTGCTGTCCATATCGGTATTGGTGGCACTAGCGTTGTTTACCCTCTGGCGGTTCCAGCATCGATATGCACCGCAGCACCTACTAGCTTTGGCATATTTTACTATCATGGTGCTACCCGTATCGGGCCTCATCCAGCACGGCATGGTTTCTGCTGGATGTGATCGGTACGCGTACTTCTGCAGCATTGTTGCTGTTCCTTATGGAGGTTCTTTGCTGGCACATCGACTCTTTGGCAGTTCGTGTAATAATGTCAAGACGATGAAAGATGAAAAGCCCGAGCACATCCAATATCGAGAAAAACGTCACCAGCAAAAGCTGGACCACCAACGACTCATGGACATGAGTGTCGTTCTCCTCCTCGTGGGAACTTTGCTTTACATCTCGACAGGCTTGATGAATAATTGGCGAAATCAAGGTGTTTTCTTCGAGTACTCGCGTCGGTACGCCGTTGTTTGTAAGCTTGGTTGCATCTTTGGGCTGACTTAAGTGCTTCATGACCAGGATGGATCCGGCAGACTGGAGGATATTAGATCAACAGGCTATGTACTACATTACCAGTAGGCGATGCACGCGCGAGGATGAAGAATGTCGGCATCTTTGGGAATTGTCGTACTATTTCACGCCCAGAGGCACGCTCAAATCAGATCTCCAGCGTCTCAAGCTGCTCGTGTGGCTGGACAATCTCGACCTGGCATGTGAAGGGTACATGGAATTGCTTGAGCTTCGGCCAGAAAGCTGCCACGTCCACAACAATGTCGGTGTGTGCTTGGTCAGCCAAGATAAACTAAGTGAAGCACGGCGAGAGTTCGAGCGAGCATTGCAAACTCCAGGTTACGAACACGTGTATGCAGCCCCACGAGCAAACATCAAGCGATTCGACGAGTGGGTAGCGCTCAAGGAGGACGCACGGGCTCGTGGTGAAGAGGACAGTCTGCTGGGGTTGTCGACTCAGATCATGTATTAGCAAGGCAAGGACATGTAATTCACGCGAAAATGGTGCATTTTGCCTCGGAAGCAGTTCATCGCGACTCGTGCTTCTCTTCGTACACACACTACAGATAATGGCCAAGGACAAGCATACAACCTTGGTCCCAAGCAAAGCCAGAGTTTACGCGCAGTCCAGCACGACGCGACCGGCCAACTTGCCAGCCTCCATGCGCTCGAACACGCTCGGTAGATTGTCAAGCTTCTCGATGGAGTAGTTCGTGGACACATCTCCTCCAGCAGCCACCTTCAGCGCTTCGATCGAGTCCTGGCGGTTGCCCACGTACGAACCGATGATGCGGTGCGCGTTCAGGACGGAGCCGAAGACATCGGCAGTGACCTTCGCGTCTTTGGGCAAACCAACCATCACCACTGCGCCGTGCGGACGCAGGAATGAAAGTGCATCGTTGTAAGCTTCGGGGTTGGACGCCACGACCACCGTCGCGTGTGCACCGCGGCCTTCAGTTGCAGCCAAAACCTTTTCACGGACGTTGCCGTCCCTGAAGTCGATGAAGTCCTTGATGCCGTACGACTCGACAAGTTTGCGCTTGTCGGCACCGGTGTCGATAGCGATCACGCGGTAGCCCATGGCACGGGCGTACTGGCAAGCGTAGTGGCCGAGACCACCACCGGCACCTGGGATCACGACGGAGTCACCGCACACACCTCCGATCTCTTTCAAAGCCTTGTAGACCGTCACACCGGCACACAAGATCGGAGCTGCAGCCGCCATCGGCAGCTCCGTCGGAATCGGAGTCACGTGGTCAGCATACGACACACACCACTGTTGGAAAGAGCCGTCGACCGAGAAACCGTGCTGGTCGACCTGTGTGCACGTGTGCTCGTGGCCCTTACGACAGTCCTCACAACCAAGACAAGAGTTAGCAATCCACTTGACACCGACAGCGTCGCCGATCTTGAGATGCGAGCGCGTGTGGTCACCGATGGCAGCAACGTAGCCAGCACCTTCGTGGCCTCCGACGCAAGGCAGCTTCGGGTCCATGGGGAAGTCACCTTTCCAGATGTGCAGGTCCGAGTGGCACACGCCGCTGTACGCGAGACGAATGAGCACCTCACCGGGCTTCAGGTCCTTCTGCTGCGTCACGGGCCAGTCCTTGCGGACCTCGAGCGGCGCCTTGGTCTTGTCAAAGATGACAGCCGTCTGCGTCTTGGGAATGTCGTAGTGGCTCTGCGACTTGACCGAGAACGAGCGTGACTGGCAGCGAGGGCATGTGCAGCCCATGAGGTGCTGCGTGCAATTGCCGCAGCGGCACTGCATGTTGTGCGCGCCAGCGAGCGACTTGCCGGAGGTCTGGACGACGCGGCGAGCAGGCTGGTTGAAGCGGGATACGATACGCAGCATGGTAGTGGAGGAGACTTGAAAGGCTTGGCGATGTGAGGAACACCGGGTGAATTGGAGAATGAGCTTGAAAGCATTTCAGGCCACCTCAAGAGAAGTCTTCTCCAAGGCGCTGGTGTTGGTGGCCTCCGTTTGGCATTGGTTCTCGTTGAAGCTGCCACATACAGTTCCTGCCGGCACTTCAACGTTCGTGAGACTCCAGTCGCGCTTCAACGTGCAACTCGCTCGCGTCATGATGTAAGCACCTGGGGGGTTACAAGTCCAGCATTGCTTGGGTATTTGTCAGTGATTCACCAATCGTGAATGACAGCTTCAACATGCAACAGCCTCACGCTTTCGCTTTTCAAGTGACACCAAAGTTCAACCACTGTCACGCTCCATCGATTAACAACCGTTTAACGAGCTCGGCAATGCGAATGTGCCGGTGGTGTGATGCGTTTGACGAAAGTGACCACGCAGGTTCACTTGAGTCATTGCCAGCAATAGGAAGGGTTGGTTAGTTGGTCAAGCTCGGCTCTGATTGAACTTTGTTACACTCTAGACATACCCAACGCCGCGTAGGGTCATAAAATAGCTACTTGGCCAGCCCTACCGAAAGAGAACTGCATCAGCATTGCACTGCACTTAGTTGAAGAAGTACGGGCTCTCCAGCACGCTGTGGAGATCCAGGTCGCCCAGTTGAGGCACGTCGTCGAACTCCATGTCTGGGAAGCGCAACCGCAACTCCGTCAGCAGATCCTCCAGCAGTGGCTGCTCGTACAGGCCCACAAACTCCTCGCGCAGTCGGCGGTTCATAGTGTCAACCGAGCACGCGTGCGTCCAGTAACTGTCGTGGACGGCCGCGAACGCAATGTTATCATCCTCGAGGCAGCGGCGCGCCGTTAGCATCATGTGTGTCGAGTCCAGCGAGTGGACAAAGTTGGGCGGGAACGCAGACTTTTGGCGGCCGATGCTCACCGGTCGGCCCTCGTTATCCACCATTAGTACGTGCTGTACCTTGGTGCGCACCTGCTTCGTCGACTTGCTGCGGTACGGCTGCACCACAGGCAAACCCAAGGGAGTGATCCACGACATAGGTTGACCGCTCTCGCCCACCTTCGCAGCGCACTTGGCGAGCCACGCCATAATGTTACGGGCGGAGTTGAACAAATCTCCCATCGAGCCCATCGTCAGCTCAGCACAGTAGCAGGACGCATGGTAAATATTGTCTTCCAGCTTCTCATCCATAATGTGTCCCTTAGTGAGGAACGTCTCGTGAAGCCGTGCCGAAATCTGCTTGCGGGCACCGATGTACGTCACACCGTACACACTCGTCATCACCGTCTGCTTCACCACCTTACGCGTAATGATGCCGTTGAGGAACTGGGCATTCTTCTTCCTCTGAGCCTGATCCAGAAGCGTACGAAGTTTCGTCTTGCGGGCAAGCGATTCCTGCGAGTTGTCATCAGGTACGCTAGCGATCATCGCGCGCACCTCCTCAACGGAAGGCACATCCATCTCAGCGTCGTGTTCCACTTTGGACATCACCTGCGTTGCCACACCCATGTACACATCACTCGGCCGTGGAGCTGGTACCAAGTTCACTTGTTCGCCACCACGACGGTCACGACCCAGAGCAGCGTAATGCTGAAGACCATTGCAAGAGCCATCCTGGTGAATGGGGATGTTTGACTCATACTTTGTTGGGTCAGGTGACTCCATAGCGCGCTTGAGCTCGAAGCACACGCCCAGAGCCAAGAACGGGTAGTCGGCACCCTTCCACCACGCACCATCGCCTTCACCGAGCGGGTCACTCGCCGACGCCATAACCTTGTCCAGATGCGCGTCAGCAAACTCCACACGCTCGTCAAACGAGCACTTGTCCACACCGAAAACGTTAGCCAGGTGGATCTTCATCCAACGCAGACCGTGCTCACCCAGCGGCTTGCGGTCGCGGAAGATCAGCAGACTGCGCGAAAGATCAGATCCCAAGTGGTTAAGGTTCGGCGGGATCGGGTACACGCGGCCGCGGAAGTCCATGTTGTACGGATAGTACAGCCCGGGTTCATCCTTAAACTCCTCGGCCACCTGAAGCTTGTACAGAGTATCGCATCGCAGCGAGTGAAACTCCCGGTTCAATTGCTCGATCTACACAATTTAGATTCATACCAGTCCGTAAGTATCTCGCTTATCTCATAAACACATCGCAGTTTGGGGATAATATATGTGGGTCACAAAGCTCCATAGTTGGAGCCTCTCGGATGGCTCAAGGGATGTCCAATACCCAGCAGCCTCCAAGCAGCAACCGCTTGTTTTTGCAAGCAGTTTGAACCCACATGACGTGGAGTGTCATCATGTGGGCTTGATTCTGTTGCGGTTCAAACATGCAAAAATCAAACAAGGCTTACCTTTCGAACGTTCTTGTAGTAAAGCGCTGGGTCGTCCTTGAACTCAACGCTTTCGGGGTCGGGGAGCGGTACATCTGTGCGCGTGGGCAGGTCACCGAAGTTTCCACCGTCTTCCCAAATCTGGAGAACCACGTTCAGCACTTCCTTGTTGATCACCCAGGGCACCTCGGCCATAAGGTTCAGGGCCTTCAGAATGCCGTCCATGTCGCCACGCTGAACGCAGTCCATTTGCCAAGCCGAATCACGCTGTCGCATAACCTTCGTCCGCAGTTTCAGGTATCCGCCGTTCACAACACCATTCCACTGACGCGGGGGCACAAGCATCGGCAGGTAACGCGCCGTCCACGGCAAAATATTCGCATCAGGAGACGTAGCTAGCACGGTGTCGGCCATTTTCTGGTGGATCTGGATCACACCGGCGCGACGGTTGCGGTCGAATACATAGTTGTGAATAAAGGCCGGCTCAGGCGCAGGCAATCCCTTCGCCGCGCAGAGCTCGGGTGTGGACACCTCGCCGAACTCGTTCGGCACATAGCACGTGCGTTGAATGCAGTCAACCACCGCAGCGCCAACCTTGAGCTGCAGGCGCTTGTCCCATCCGCCCACCGTGTCAATGTAGTCCTTCATGCGAGTCTTGAGGCTCTCCAGCTTAATGTACTCCGTCGCGTTCAGATAAAACTTGTCGTCGTCGCCATTGTTACGCTTGGCGGTGGCCTCCTTCCTCGTGATGATCTCCTCCTGCACCGCCTTGCCCATGGCAAGCGCCAGCTTGATGAACTTGGGTCCCTTGGACTCCAAGAGGCACATGTTGAGCATAATGTTCATGCCCGTTGCCGCAAGCACGTCGGGCTTGAGCAACATGAGCGCCGGTCCGTAGATGTTGCTGTCTGTGCTGTGCTTCCCTGCCTTGATCTTCTTCTGCTCTGCGTCCACGTACTTCTCCGTCTGGGGCATCCACTTGCGGATGAGCTCCTTGGCGGCGTTGGTCTCGGTCGAACGGCCCAGCTGCCGCACCTTCTCGTGCGACGACGAGTACTTGTCCATGGCCATCTCGTACACGGAGCACTCGAGTCTCAGCTGCCGCGCATAGCGACGACGCAGCTCCTGGACCTCTTGGGGCGTGCTGCACTTGGCCAGTTGCTCGTTGGGGAGCGTAAACTCCTCGAGCCACTTGTCCACGTCCTCGTCCGACATGAAGGAGCGCGCGCTCTTGGCGAGCTCCAACGGGTCCGCCAGCTCCTGCTCCGTCATGCCCAAAATGTCCTCGAGCCCCAGCGTGAGCGGCGCGAGCTCGTACGGCTTCTCCATCGTGGAGCGAGGGATCAGCTGCTGGGCGCGGATGGCCCAGTCCGCCTCTGCAAGGCGGCGCGGCGTCATGTTGTCCAGGAGCGGCTCGAACTCCTCCGAGTCCGCGGAC
>JAHWLE010001603.1:0-10211 GCA_024679135.1 Phytophthora foliorum | reverse complement strand
AGGAGCGCCGCCCAGCGGGCCCGTCGCCAAGCTGCTGACTGCCAACATCGCGAGCATTCGACCGGTGGAGCAGGCGCCGCGTCCGCCAACGCCTCTGGATCAGAAGTAGGACGTGCAATCAGTTGGTTAAGCTTTATTATACTGTGCTGAGCTTGTTTGTGTGTTGAAGGATCACAAACGCGCTCAGGGAGCGGTGGGCGGAGCGGGCGCACCAAGACAAGGACAAGTAGGAGAGAGAGGAAGGTTCAAAGCGTGTTACTGGCGCTAACTTTTTGCAATTTGGTGCTCGTCTGCAGCCAGTTTACGAGGATTTTGCTAAAGCTGCCTCAGGCTGCGGTGTGTTTTTGGGCTCGTTCGGGGGGAAATTGATGGTGAGTGAGAACGCTAACGGTGAGGTGATGCTGTGTGGGCTATACAGGAGGCCTTTAATAGTGTGCGCACGACATTCCTTGCGTTCGACAAGGAAAAGAAAGGCTACATTGAGTTTAGCGACCTCTCCAGGGTGTTTGAGCAGCTGGGTGCCAACTTCTCGGGAGAAGAAATTGGTCAAGTGTTCCAGGAGTCGGATATGATGGAGAACGGAAAGTTGACGTTTAAGGAGTTCCTCGTGTGCCTGGCTATCGGCTTCGTTCTTCACGTACGTACCAGTCATTGCCTTCTAAGAAATACTTAGCTTGAGTCGATCATCGGCTCTATGATATATCGGCAGCTGATGCTAACGGTGTTTTCAATGTGATGACTTATGACATGCAGAAAATTCCTTCTCTAGAGGGTGAACAAAAACAGCAACTCAGCATTTTCTACTCCCCCATGTAAATGCACTCTACGCTATGATGATCTTCCTAGGGTGCGTCTCACTTTTTTCTTTTGCTCACGAAGGTCTCGAACCGGCAGCAACAAGGCTTCACCAGCTGGCCCATGCCAATCTATTTTGTTCGGAGAGGTGAGATACTGTGACAAGAGCATAATTATTGCTGAGGACACATACTTTATATTTCCTTTCTTAACGTCTTGTGTAGGGAAACAAGCTGCGGCTCGCGTTCCAGCTGGCCGTGGATGCATTCCTGTGGTTTGACGTAGATGGGAATGGCATGATTAATCTGTAAGTGTGACAACCAACATTTATGATAAAATACTCTGTAGTGACTTCTGTCATTTGTGCAGCGTCGAGATGTCGACGAAGCTCCAAACTTCAATGGCTCTGCATTCTCCAACGAAAAAGATGTCCACCGGAGATCTCAACAAAGGTGAGCTATCTATCTTTCTCTGATTTTGTTTTGTCCCTACGGTGCTTGGCTGACTTGTGCTGCTGACCACCGTTCGTAGACACGAGTGACGACTCCAGCAACAAGGCTATCTGGGAACAGCGGTTCATGGAAATGGACTGGAATGGGGATGGCAACATTCACTTCAAGGAGTTCCTTATGGCTTTTGAATCCTGGGTGGGGCTTGAAGACGACGATAGCGTGACCGCAAAACCCGGTAATTAGTTCCAAAACTGCTATGACAAAAAAGAGTGCTATCTGCTCAGTCAAAGTGTTGCACCTTTGCTCGTTAGTTTTCAATTCAGAAACGCATACCATACGAGGCCGAAACGGTTCTTGTTGAACTCGATTGTGAAAAGCCGCAAGTGCGGATCTAGCCTAGTCCGTGACACTGCAGCGGACACTTCACGAAACACCATGGGGACCCAGCACTCGACCCACAGTCACAAGCACTCGGCGGCAATTTACAATTCGAACTCGTCCCACCAGTCCACGGGGGAATCGTGTGCGTCTCCACGTGATGACAAAACCAGCGAAGTATCACACACGCACGCGTCCTGTGGCCCGACCGACTCGTCCGTGGGAGTGGCCAAGGAGCAGCACCATCCCGACGCACACACATAAGGATAGCCCCCTTGACCATAAGTAAGGGCATGCATTAGTCGACAGGTGCGGTGAAGCGGTGACGAATGTGATGATGTTGTGGTGGTGAATATAGAGCCACGCTGGCCCTGCAGAAATTGTGGCGCTCACATGTTCTGAACGACCATAAAGAAATGTAAGGATCGAGGGCTAAGTTATCTACTTGAGATCTCTGTTGAGATTGACCTGATTGAGTCACATGACAATGTGTAGTCCCTTCACGCGAATTCTGCTCAGGTTCCCACAGGCTGCGGTCCGTCTTACTCATGTAGATTGCCGTCGAGGAACAGAATTACTAAGTATTTTATTGCCACCGGTGGAGTGTTCAGAAAGCTTTCAACGGTGTGCTCTCGACATTCAAGGCGTACGACAAGGAGGGTAATGGCTTCATCATGTATGACGACCTTCAGGCCGTCTTCAAAGAGCTTGGTGTAAGCTTCGCCGAAGATGAGATCAGCAAGGTGTTCAAAGAATCCGACCTAAAGGAGAACGGCAAGCTCAACTTCAAGGAGCTCCTTGTATCGCTAGCCATTGGCTTCCTGCTACATGTAAGCTGCTATGATAAGTGCTACACTGGGGTATGTGAAACTCATGTCAATGTTTGCATGGGTCTGTAGAGAATTCCTTCGCTGGAGAAGAACCGGCTCAGCGTCTTCTACACGTACGCCACTTCACCTTGCTCAGTCTCGTTCCTTCTCAATACTCATTGTGTCTTTTGTTGTTTTTCCAGGTCTCAGGGTGGTAGCGGTGGCAGAAGCAACAGCGTCAGTGGAAATGCCAGCGTCGGTAGGAAAAATAGCATCGGTGGGGAGAGTGTTGGAGGCTCCAGTACTTCTAGTACTTCGATGATGATGAGTGGAGATGTATGTTCTAAGTAGTATTTTCTACAGCATCATTCTAACTGAAGAGTCTTATGTTTCAACCTTATCGTAGGATAACGAACTGCGCGGCGCTTTTCAGCTGGCAGTGGACGCATTCTTGTGGTTCGACACCGACGGTAGCGGATGCATCAACCGGTCAGAGCTTTCCTAGCTTTAAAATGGTTTCAGTTTGTGACACTGTTTTTGGCGACTTTTACCAGCAACGACATGTCGGTGCAGTTTGAAACCTCGATGGCTAGGCACTCACCGACCAAAAAGCTCAAGAACCGATCAGGGTGTTACAAAGGTGAACGGCATCGCAAATATCTTCGTGGCTGTCTCAAATCGCTAAACGAGGCTGTGCTGGTACAGATTCCGGAGAAGACTCGACGAATTGGTCGATCTGGGACCGCCGTTTTGCTGAAATGGACTGGAACCACGATGGCAAGATCCATTTTAACGAGTTCCTCATGGCATTTGAGTCTTGGGTCGGCGTTGATGACGATGATGACGATGAAGAGGACATCGACGAGAGAGATGAAACACGCCACGAGACGACTTCAACTGCTGTCGAATCCACTGCCTATTAGACTTCCTCCGAAGTTCATGCACACTTTACGCTTACACTTTCTTGTCAAACGAAGCACTGCAAGGCGAAGAAAATGCGTGTCTTTGCTTTTAAATATGTTCTTGCATTACTTTGCGCCTTCGCTTGGGTCTCGAGATTATATTATATACGAGGATGTCTGCAGGGCCTAGTGACAAGTGTAGTCCAAAGTGGATGGACAGATCACACGCACCGGAAGACCCTGCGAGGTCGCTTTGGAATCTGGTTAGGCAGTGCTGGAACAAGGGAATCGCTAGGCAGTTGCGGCACATGCTCCAGCAAACCCCACGGGTCCACGGCTGCGTATTCCGTTTTTTCATCGTTCGTGCTAGCATCGCTTAGCGTCGAAGGTGTCGCAGAGCGCCCTACAAACATATTTGCTGCTCCGAACAAGTTCACCGGACGTGGCAAGACGGACCAAACACGCCTCTTGAGCTCATCCGGTAGCTGCAAAGTTTCTACGAGTTCCTGTAATCGATGTGTCAAAAACAATGTCAGTCGGTGAGCCATGCTGTCCCTATCAACACAAGCGACAACAAGATACTTACGAATTGCTTGTCATGGAGAACAGAGGCGTTGACAACCGGAATAAGGTCTAGTATCCAGCTGAAGAGCGACAGCCCTGGGCCCGTGGAGACAACCGATGTTCCTAGCAACGCAAATAGCGTTTTCACGATGCGATCGCGATAGCAAATAGTCAAAACAGCATGTTTGCTGGGCCCAATCACACCCACAAGCTGTAGTCGCACAGCCAACTTGCAGCGCAATCGACGCTGAAAGAGGCTGTTGCGCACTGCCGGGTCCGACGACATTGCCTTTTGTTGCTTATCGTATAGCGTACAACCCTCGTACAACCATTCAAGCTGAGTAGCAAGCGACATCATGTAGCGCGGCAAAAAGGCATTGCCTGGCGGTGTGCACATTATGCCACCTACGAGATGCACAACCGACGTCGTGTTCAGCTGTCGCGCAAACTTATCCAACTGCGTGTGCTTGACATCATCTTCAAGAATCTGTAGGATCTTCGCGATCACTGACCCCATTGCACGCCTCGAAATACTGCACACCGTGGCAGCATACAGAGACGCCACCGCTGAATCTTGGGCTTCTCGCGCTGCTTCAAGCATTCGAGCTTCGCATGGAGTCAATGCATTCTGCATCGCTGCAACAGTCATTGGCAGCGGCGGTGTTGGTGCTTTCTTTTTGAGCGCATCGTTTGGACCTGGTGTGCCTCCACGGTGTTTTCCGTCGGTGCCATCTCCGTGGTGGACATGATGAGGTGTGCCATACATTTTGGGCGTTGCCAGGGGTGATGATGACGAAAGCGTGGTAATAGTCGCTGATGTCGTTTGTGGCACTGGCACGGATGACGACGTCGAAGAAGATGATGTCAACGAAGTCGATCCTACCCCGGGAGGCGGGCGCGAGCTGCGCTTGAGCGTGCGAAGTACGATCAGACTCGACAAGATCTCGGTGGCGCTACTTGCCTCGTCAAATCCTAACTCGAGCTCGAGGTCATCTTCGTCGGCCCCCTCCTCTCCATCAGAAAAGTTGCTACCCAGTAGACTGCCGCCAAACGAAATCTCCTTTTCCGCTTGAGTCGCTTTGCCATCGACAAAGCCATTTACTGCCACTGCCACGGCACCTTCACCATAATCAACGGCTGTTCGCTTGCTCGAACGTGTAGACAGCTCCCCCTGAGGAGCTTTTCGTTTGTTAGGCCCTGTCTGATGCTGATTTTGCGTTTGCTGGTGTTGTGAACGTCGTTTAGAGCGTTTAACTTTCTGTTGTTGCCGACTCATCTGCAAGTCGAGGTAGATCGAGCCGCCGCGATGAAGTGTCCAGACGTTCATCTGATCAATGATTTGGTCAACCTTGAGTAATTGCACTTGTCCATTTGCGTCCTCAGCAGGCGATGTGGGGAGCCGGAAAAAGTGCGTTAGCAGAACCGCAGTATGCCACTGCTTTTTGTGATAAACCGGAAGAATGTGCTTTTCGCGGGCCTCTTTGGTATCGTGAAAAATTGTATCACGAACAATGCCGTCCGATGTCAAGTTGAACAGCGTGACACTTGCCAGTGTGCCACGCTCCTCTCGCTTGCGCAATAAGTTGTCCTCCATTTGATATGAGATCTGGCACAGGAGGAAGCACAGCGGGAACATCAAGCAAGCGGGCACTTGTGCGCGCAGGAAACGCAGGTGGTATTTCGTCTGCATTGTCGTTACGTTCAAAGTTGTCAGTATCGTGAATTTTGAGCAAGAAAGAGCGCAAAGTCGATTGAATGCGAGCAACAACTCACCAATGGTTCGTCAAACATCACCAACTTTTGCGGATCAAGCAGAAGATTTTGAGGGGGCTCTGAGAAGAGCTGGAAAACGAGAGCCATGGCTAGCAGCTGCGTCGGCAGGTTGGGCGGCGGATCACGCGAGGCGCGGCGCTGGGTTCACAACAAACAACCAGTGAACATGGAACATGTTAGTTGTTGTTCAAATGACGGCAGTGAAGGAGAAGAAAAGTCATACCAATCGCGGGAAGAGTGGTACGAGCACTAATCGTAGCACCTGGGAGAGATCCAGTACTTTATGCACAACAAGAGACACAAGGAAGCTCTTGAGGCCGTATTGCAGGCGGTCCAGGCGGCCCTTTTGGTTGAGCGCAAACGCCTCCTTACTGTTATCAGCATTCAAAAATGGGTTCCGTGAGCGCTTGGGCGTATCACTACCAGCAAAACCGGGAAGCACTTCCTTCTGTAACCACACAACCAAAGTGTTCGAGAACTTTTCGTTGAACTCCTCGCCGTTGTCAGGATGTTGTTCCACAACCTCGCGAATAAGGCGCACGCAACGGTGCACGTAATGAGGTGTTGTGATGGGCCGCTTGCAGTTTGACTTCACCCGTGCCGATATGTTTGCCATCCACTTGTCCATAGCCTCGCTCAGCACAGCTCGGAAGAAGAACACGTAATTAGGCGTGCGCCGCTCCCGTGTGGCATTCGCATTAGTAGAGCCCACAGAAGAGGACGTCATGCTCATATTGATGGCGGCCACCGCAAAGTCGATGGCACTGTCACGGCACTTAGCTTCTGCTGCAGGTGTTGCTTCGCTTACAACCTCTTCCCACGATAAGCTTGCGTAGCTGGGTTCAAAGGCTACCACAGACTCAGTAGATGTCGAGGCTTCTTGCATGCTGTTTGGACTTTGTAACGGAGTGCTGATCCCAGCACCAGGTGTCGCTGGTGTCTGCTTGCCATCAGCACCAGGGCCATCAAAGGATCGGGCCTGTAAAGCTTTGAACGACCGCGACAACGCGCTCTTCAGCTCTGGAGGGAGCACCTCGCGAGGTGGTGGAATGCGCACGATCGGGTTCGTAGCCTCTAGTGACAGCTCTTTAGATTTTTGACTCCCGTTAGCTCCATTCGCATTGGTTGCACCATTCGCTGCGCCGCCCGCTGTAGCCGCGTCTTGGTTCTTTCTTGCGGTCTCAGCAATTGGCTTGAGCAGCGCAACCGGCAGGTCCAGCTTGGCAATCTCTTTCTTCTTGATATGTGCATAGTACATCTTGCAGAAGAACTGTGCTACATTTCCTGCCTTATCATCAGCATTCTTTGGGATACGGTGAAAGCGATCCACAAAAGACTGAAGCAGGAACGGTATTTGGTCCGTGGCACAGAATGCAAGCTCATGGCGTTCGATCATGGCCAGCACTACGTTCTTGACAAGGAAGCACGGAGAGCGTCGGAGAAAGTGCACAAGTACCTCAAGAAGTGCCAGAATATCCACGATTTCGAGCACAAGGCACACGAGACGCATCACCTGCTCCACGCTTCCGTAGTCCGAAAACCGGAAAAATGTGGCCTCTTCGTAAATGTTGTGCAGAAACCAGCGTGTGAACCGTCCTTTGTCGTGACCGCACATAGTCTTCACAGCTGAAACTAACTCGCCCACTTTACCCTGGTACTCCACCTCTTTTAGTACTCGGCTTGTATCCCCAGAACTAGCACTACCTACCGCAGGAGCTCCAGGGGTTCCAACAGTCGGTGTGTCATTAGCCTGGCCGTGCGTGTGAAACACGTAGATGCAAAGAGATTGAGCGCGCTCCAGTGTCTTCGAGTAATTAAAGTGTTCACGGCGGAGTTCCATGACCTCGAGCCAGCGTAAATAGTTCAGTTCGGCATCATAGCTCGCGCCTGGCATCATTGGCACGCACGTCGGTAGCGGGAACGGGCTCCTGGGAAGCTGCCACAGATACAACTTGAGTCGGTCACTCGAGGAAAGCAGGTGGATGTCACTAGACTTGTATCCTCGTCCTGGTGAGCATTCGATATTGTAAGCAGTGTGGACCACCGGTGCCGACTCTCTTCTCTTGGCAATTCCACCATTACCGCCAGCTCCTGCAGCTAGAGTTAACAACGGGCTGTTACTCATACTGGCCGCTGCCTCATTGCAACAGGATGCAAATTCCACAAAACTTGCAACACTGAACAGCCGACGCCTGACGAGCAGACAGAATAGCTCGATAACCTGAGTGACCTCTGTAATAGCCTTAGGCTCGTAACGCTGCAAGAAGTTTTGCAGAGCGCTCTGAAGCACAACTTGGTGGTCCTTCGGTCCGCAGTGAGGTAATAGCCCCTTACTGTTAAGTTAATCACAGACACGCACGTCAACACGAATATACATCTAGCGCCAGAACAGGTCACAATTGCGTTAGGCACGTACTCTTTGCCGTATTCCAGAAGTGCGTTGCTGTGCATCTCGATTAACGCAAGCACAGATAGGTACCGGTACTCTGCGGGTCGCTGATTTGTCACTGCCCACTCGCACACAAGGAAAATGGCAGCAATATCGACGGGGAGCTCCGCAGAGGACCCACTACAGCTTGGGCTTACAGTGGGGAGTGGGCTGAACACTTCGCTATAAACACGGTGCAAATCTGAGATTGAGTCCACGCGATGAAAACGGTCTAGCGTCTGCAGGATTTGGGCCTCATTACGCATGGTAGCGGCAAGCACCTGACCCCCACCCACAGAGCTTAGAGACGGACATGCCTGCTGTAGCCGAAGAATCCGCCCGGCAACCTCTCTGTTCTTTCGCAGACAAGAATCAATACATGTTTGGATAGCGGTCGTGCCATACACGTCACGATTGAAGAATCGATCGGTGAATATGAAGGCCGGCCACAACGGAGAGGCTGAACACACAAGCAACAAATTAGAATCGCCTCACTTCCCGATCAGAATCAGCTCGACACACACATACCATTATCTTCAAGTCGGACGAGAACGTCATTGCCATTGAGCAGGATATCGCGCATCAACTGGCACAGAGCCACGAGAAGCTCTTCCTGGAGTGCACTTCCGGTCGTTTCTGGGGGCACAGGGCGACCAGGAGGTAGCAGATAGCGCAAATGCTGCAGAACTGTCTTAACAAGCAACAGAACAGCATCGGCGGAAAGCAATATCTCCGGCAAAAGTTTTTGCACCACAGACATTAGCTCCATGATGCTATTCACTCCGAGTACCAGTACGGCCGAACACCGTGTTGAACCATTCGTCCCACGTTGTGATCTTGGCGTTAGCGATTTTTGCAGCAGCGACAAGAGACCATCAAAGTAGTGCGCACGGTCTAAAAGTCCCATCTTGAACTGATACTCCGACAGCTTCAGCACGTACGACCACTTTTCATGCCACGATAGTGGCGTTGGTGGCGAAATGTCAATTCCACCACTGCCAGGGTGGGCAGCATTTCCTGAATTTGCTGATGTTGGTGGCGCCTCGCCATGGCGCAGCCTCGGGGCCATTTGTACAGGCCCTCTACTGGTGTCTGTTGAAGGTAATGACGCTCCACTATTGTTGCTAACTATCTGGTTGCCATTCACCGCTGATTTGAAATTCGGGTCCACCGATCTGTTATCAGCTCCTGTACTCGATTCCAACGCTGCCTGGCGCGCTAATATATGCAAGTAATCCACAAGCTTGTCGGTCCACCCCTGATTTCGCCGCTGATTTCTCCTCGGACTAAAAAACCAGTCACCTGTTCGGATAGCGCTATCGCGCTCAAGCTCCCGCATCTCCGTGTACACGACATTAATCCGCACAAACCACGTCGCTTCAGCGTATCCGGGGCGATACCGCACCACAAACTCTAGCAACGGACACTTTGACACGCCCGGCACTGCTCGCCACTGTTGGAATGGCACTCCGTATGCCTGCGTAAGTTCGGCAGCAGTGCGAGCCCCACTCGAGAGTTCGCTCATCCAGATATGACTCGTGCGGTCATCTACCCGTCGCACATGGCGCATCAAATAGTTCGTAAACGCCCGCTGTACAGCCGCTGCAGTCCCATTTTCAGCTCCTCCCGCAGCAACAGCGCTCTTCGCTTCCTCCGCATCACCCCGTAACCGCGCAATGGCGCGCGTCGCCCTCGTGAGATCATCAAAAATGGCCAACTTCTTGTCCGAAAACGCCGAATACTGCAAATGCCACTGCTGGTTGAAGCCTCTCGGCAGCGGACTCACAAACGCCGCATTGCGCAGCGCATGGAAGCGGAATTTCTCCTCTGGGAAGTTGGCGTTCGTCGGGAACACGCTCGGGAACATGGCCAGCTTGTCCGTCAAGTACGGATGTTCCGCGTCCTATCAACCGCATCCGTCAACAATAAAATCAAAAAAAAAACTAAGCAGAACAAAATCCCTACTACAAACCCTAACGCACCTTCATGTACTTAATGTCCATGCCGATGACGCGCACGGCCGCATCCGCGGGCGGCAGGTCGGTTCTCCTGGCGCCCGTGCGGTGCATCAGCAACAGGTTCTTGCGCTCGCGCAGCCGCAGCGCCGGGC
>JAHWLE010001602.1:0-10224 GCA_024679135.1 Phytophthora foliorum | reverse complement strand
GGCTGCGGCAGACGTATCGACCATCGTCGTTCCCACCGACTCGTCGAGCGGCCTGCCAAACTTGGGTTCTGAGGACGAGGCAGAGATCAGCCCTGCTTCTTCGACGAGTACGGTGGACTTCTCGACTTGGCGAGCTCCTCCTCGTGGTAAGCTGCAGAGCTATGCTGATGCTCGCCGAGCTGCTCCACCGGCTGTGAAGCGTGGAAGTGCTCCTGCTGCGTCCACTAAGTCGTCTGGGAAGAAACGCGCTGCCCCGACTGCTCCTCGTCGGGTTGCCAAGAAGGCCAAGAACTTGTCGAAGGCTGCTGCCTCGGGCTCCAAGTCGCCAACTCAGCTGGCTAAATCGAAGACTCGTTCGTCGACTGCAGCCGGCAGCTCGTCGACGACGGCTACTCGTCCATCGACAGCTCCACGTTCGACGGGGTCTGGGAAGGCTAGCTCGGCGAAGGCATCGGCTGCTGTGCCGAGTATCCCTCGTGCAAGCTCCGTCTCGCCGAGTTCGACCGTAGTCGAGCTTCCTCCCGCGCTTGCTCTGCCGCTGGCGAAACTCCGTGCTCGAGCGGCACAGGCAGTTGCGCGGGAAGCTCGCGAGACGCCGTCCATGCGGCAGACCCGTGACGTGGTATTTTTTCACTATGGGTCTGCCCGGTGCTGGGCTAAGATTACTGCATACCGGTCTCCCGTCAAGATGGAGGACATCGACGGGAAGCCTCAAGTCGTGCCGACCCCGATGTCTCTCGACGGGCTACGGCAGATGATGAAGGTCTTTGACCCGACACACCCGTGTCAGCAGGTTCTCGCCAAGTTCCCTGAGATGTCGATCTTTGTTTCGGCGAGTGCTATCGACTAAGCTCGCCAGCGTCTTCGCTCGAAGAAAAAGTCGGCGAAATCGACCGACCCATTGGCAATACTTTGCGATGCCTGGGTTCGGTTTCTTGGCGACAGTCGAGATTTCGACGAGTCTTCGGATAGTTATACGCGGACCAAGATCTTCGTGGCACTTTGGGAGAGAACCCATTGGTTGGTGGACTCAAGCGTGATCACGGGTTTGCACCCTGATCTGAATCGTGGTCGGTCTATCGCCGAGCTCATCGAGCTACTCACGATGTGGCTCTTGTACAGCACCGAACGGTAGCGTCGCGGCGATCTACTCAGGCTAGTGGTGAAGATGCTTGAGACTGCACTCCACGCGGCTGTGTCGGCCGCTCAGCTGCTGGTCCCTCGCCCCGTCTCGACCCGGAACTCAATTTCGAGCTTACTGTTCCAATGTACGCTCTGGTGAACCAGCCATGGTTCCCTACCAGCTCGGACTGGCTCGCCGAGCTCAACGAGTTGGATCGTCAAGAGCCTTGGCGCGTGTGGTGGCTGACTCGTCCAGAGCAGCACCCGTACAACACCAACTTCCGCCCCCGCAATCCCGAGTTTCCTTTGTTTGCTCCAGAAGGGATTTCCGTCGGGGAGATCGAAGTGGATCTCGAGGAAGACGTGGATCCCAACGAAGCTAATCCACCGTCCGTCGACAAGAGCGCACCGCCTCCGGCTAACCGGGCTGGTCTTCATATCTTCGAAGGCATTTTCGATGAGTCTCAGCCTGGCGAATCGCGCGCTCCATCGGCCCGCAGCGCCGTGCCGGCATCGGCTGGCGTCCAGTCCCGAAGGACCGCGTCAGAAGGGAAGCCTTGAGGCTCGCATCCCATGGCTCGTAGGAGCTGCACCGTATCCTCGGCCACCTGCCGAGTGCTCGTTGGATCGACAGGCACCGTAAGTTCACCTCCAAGGTCCATTCAGATCGCCTGGCGAACCAACTTTGGCTAAAAAAACTGCATCCAACTGCTCTTCGTCTTCACCAGCTCCAGGAATCGGCCCAGAACTTTGTTGGCGGCCGGGGTGTCCCCATTGAGAGGAGGCCAGCTGCCGGTCGACCGAGAAGTCGCCTTCTCGGTCATCGCCGACGGTCGTAGACCATCGGACCCAGTATCGTCGTCGTCGTGAGCTGGTTCAGGACCAGCCACGTCGTTCAACTCCTCAGTGAGGTTTCGCGCAAGTGACCTCACCCCTCCCCGGCGGCCTGCAGACACCGCGGCGGCTTCTGAAAGCTCGGGCACCGCTGCCTTCTCTTCCAGGTCATCACATTCATCTTCTTCCTTGGTGTGAGAGTAGTCCACCGACTCCTCAAAGGTGTCCGAACGTTCGTTAATCGACGCCATCCGACCCGTCGGTGGCGTCGCGAACGACGAACCGGAGCGCAACGATGCCTCGTTGCGCGTCCCGCCTGACTTCATCGGTGTTGCTGGTACCGCTGACTTCGCTCCTTTCGCCATCTTCTCTCTTCTTCTTCTCTCATCTTCTCTCGAATGCTCGTTAGGGTAAGAACCTAAACAACCAAAACACACAGAAGGTCACACCAATCCCGGGACGTGGCACCAGTTGTCGTGTAGGAACACGCAGAAATTTCGCTACCAAACGGTATGACTCCCACCAACAGCACACGCTTTCTCGCAAAGGTCAGCGAATGTTGGATCAATACCTTAAGACCAGGAAAGATCCCTTGCACCGGGTCGGTTGTAAGCGCCTCTGTATACCCAAGTTGTTTTCGGTCAACCCAAATACCTGCGTCACTAGCCACGAGCGAGGCTAGGACGCAATATTGCGCTTTCGCGCGATCCCCCGCAGTCCCTCAGAAGGAAAGGTACCGGCTGTCAAGGCTCGTACGGGTTTGCCACGGTGAAACCTCGGCGGGTAGTAAAATATGTACAGGGACACTCGGGTCCTTAGTATATATATAGAACGACACTCCTCTGTCGCTCCCACTCTCTCGGCCACTCCAACTTCTTGGATTAGCCTCAACGAACTCTCGGTTCAATGTACCTTAAGCTCGCCAACAGGCATACCACGTAGCCGAGCGTGTCCAGGCACTACAATAAGCTAGCTACACTTACCGAAGTCGGACTTGACCCTTGTTGGCTTGGGGGGAAGACTGCTGATTTATTTCTGTGTGTTTATGGCTCTGAGAGCCTCTGTAGGTCATCCTATAGCTAGTCCTATATCCATATACAAATATCAAGTGCGAACAGATCTCTGTGGGCGATCCTAAATCCGACTCTATACGGCCGAGGGTACGACCGGTTTCGGCTAAGTACGGATCCAAGGTGGGTACAAAATGAGGTTTCTAACCTCGGCCGGGGTTTTATTAGACCCAGCCGAGACCTCTGTCGCTATCGTTTCCTAGTCACTTGGGCGCCGGGAAATGTAATCAGACTATCAGAGTCGGTTAGGAGCTTTCACCGAAAGGTCCAACAGTGGTTGTCTGGGCTACCGAGCTGTCACAGCTCGGCGAAAACCCAACGCCACACCTATTACCCAATCGCCGATCGGAACCGATCAATCCATCTCCAAAACTTCTGATCACTTCTCCACAAGCGCGTGAAGGCGGTGGAGGAACTTTCTAAGTCTGATGATGCTCTTCGAATGTGCATCAACGGCGTGCTCGATGTGCCGTTCTGCCCTGATACTGGAACGGATAGCAACATCATTTCGAAGACGCTTGTTGATGAGCTACTGGGACTTGGTGGGCCGGTGGAGTTGAAAAACTTAACATCTCCAGTTAAGGTTCAGGTGGCGCAGATGGTCTGCCAAGCTGCAGTGACGCTAGACCAACGAATCGAGATTACCGCTGGGCCCCTGAACCTCCGTGACGTTTCATGTCTGGTTCTGAACGGGACCGAAGATGAGTGTATGCTCGGGCGGAAGACGACGCGAGACACTGGCATTGACATCGATCGCCTTTCTGAGCAGCTCACGGAAGATGATCGCACAAGCGATGCCGATGGAGATGATGTGGCAAACAACGACGCGGAGTTGAAGTTTGCTGTGAACGTGGATGAGATCCACATGCACCTTGACCGTATGTTAGCTGAAGCGAAGCAGGTAGGCTATGAGCCCTCGTTGATGGAGGAGTTATGTGCTCTGCTGTACGAGTACGCGAATATCTGGCGCGTTCACATTGGAGCAGACCCTCCTGCGGATGTAACGCCCCTGCCGTCCAAGCTTCGCCCTGAAGCGCAGCCTTATCGTTGTGGGGCGCGGAAGTATCCAGAGCCCAGCGTAAGTTCCTGCGTGCTTATGTGAAGGAATTGAAAAATAAATGGCCTGGTGCGGCGCAACAACGCAAGTTGATGTGCGTGCCCAGCCCGGCCTGTAAAGAAGTCCAGTTCCGGTGCACCATGGACTATCGCCCCGCTAATCGGTGGACGATGGCGTTGGCTGGTGCGACGCCGAATCTTCTCGTGGTTGTCCAATACCTCAAGGGGTCTTACTCTGTTGGCCTGTTTGACCTTTTCAATAGGTTCTGGCAGCTTCCGTTGCACTGACAGCCAGGAGCCCTACAGCATTGTTATGGAGGAGGGTGTGTTTACCCCGACGAGAGTCCCCCCCAGGGCGCTAGCGACTCCGCTACCCACTTTCAACTCCAGATGCAAGATGGCTTCCGTGATACGCTGTACGAAAGTGTTCTCATTTGGGTTGACGACCTCTTGTTGTTCGCAAAGACTCCAGCGGAGTACCTGTCTAAGTTGAGGCAGTTCTTTGCGATCCTACGTGCTCGACGACTAAAACGTAACGCTAAGAGGTGCCTGTTGTTCGGCAAGCGCGTGACCTGGTGTGGAAAGGTTGTGTGTAGCGAGGGTATTCAGCATTGTCCCGAACGGCGTGCGGCACTAGTGAATCTGCCCCGGCCTCCGACAGCGGCTGATCTGCAACAGTTCCTCTGCGTACAGCATGGTCGACTACGCACGATCCGTCCATCCGCTGCAGTCAAAAATTGAAGGCGTGATGTCGCGCTGTGGTCGGAGCAAGAGTCAGTTGCAGCTAAACGGGACATTTAGGTTTTGAACGAACAAAAGGTGAGCTTCTGTTCTTGCTGCTCTATGAGGAAACTTTAGTTATTTTGTTTTGAGTTTCCTGCGTCAGGCGTTGCGTGACGAACTGTACTGAAACTACAACGCCCTCAGTCAAAGCAATCGTGCAAATGGATGGCTCACGAAAACAAGAATATGTGTGAGGCCATCAAAATATACAAGGAGGCCATTGCTGAAGGGACTCCGAAGTCCAGGCGTGCATTCAAAGGCTGCATGAACGCATCCCAAGCAAAAGCCTAGAGAAAACCCTACCAGAGCAACTGCAAGAGACGATGACTATGATTGTTGTGGTCTCTGAACGACTGGAAAACATCAGGTGATCGAATACACTCATTGAGTTGGCAGTAAGTCGTTGGAGCGGATTCCTGGAGCAGGTGCAATAATTGCAGCAACAACTGGGCGACAACATCTCTCGCGGTTCAACTGATCAAGCAACCAACCTCGGTGGGTAGAGGACATCAGCCAGCTCTGCTGGAGTACACCGCCAAAACCAATGGCTGCTGCTGTCATGGGCAACTCGAAGATATCGAATTCTGTTCGCCACAGTCTGAAGGTGATGCACGGCGACTGTCTGTTCGTTCTGGGCAATAGGCTTGAAGAGGTGGAGGAAGCTATCCGCAAGTGAAGGTTTTGGCTGGGCACGATTCAAACCAGAGAGTAGGCTTGCTGCGAGTGCTTCATTACTCGTTCGTGTAGACTAGAATAAGTAATCATTCCATGTAATAGAGCATTATGTTCACTCCCGACTGTGACGGGGCACACAGCACCTTTCACAGAGGAAGTGCTTCAAGAGCGTAAGCACTCAGTGAACAACGGTTCACAGTTCCCGGCCTAAGGGAACGGACTGCTACTTAGACGGTAGGTAAAATACTGAATATACTTTATAGGTGAACTAAGCTTGATCCATACAAACTCTAAGTCATCTATAGTAAAAGCTATACGAATTGGCTCACAGCCAACCGGTACCATGTACCATGGACACTGAAGAGTGACTTCCGTCACTCTTTATGTAACTTTGGGTACACCTCGGTGTACCCCGTTACACCGACTGTCATTCCATTCCTTCCCGACTGCATCCTACTGCAGAATGATATCGCAAACATAAGTGAGATGAATGAAATTATGTATATCGTACAAAGCGATTCTCTAAAAAACCAAGTGCTTTCCCCTTCACCCGGAAGTTGGTGTGTCAGCTGATGTAATGGGTCTTCTTCCAATAACTTGTAGATTAAGACCTCACCTCCTTCCAAGTTGAAGTGCAGGTTTTCTCGCGTTCTCATTGGCTGAATATTTCCGATAATTCGTCATAATTCAATGGTGCAGCTCTTCGCCGCGGACGACAAGTTCGCGGACGTCGTGTCCGAGCTGCAGGCGCGCGGGTGGCGCCGCCTGCCGTTCGTGGGCTGCCCCAAGTTCGACCTCAAGTGGACCAACTACTCCAAAGTGGCGTGGGGGCGGGTGACGCCCCAGCAGTTCGTGAACCACCTGCAGCACTCGATCCTCTTCTCGCAGAAGGACAAATTCACGGAATTACTGTACAATTCCGCTAATTGTCAGGATAAAGGGCAATTTCGGGTGGATCAATGCTTCCCGAGGACATTTGACGTGAGTAAAGCACGAGACCAATTGCTGTTGAAGCGTTGGGTCCTGTACAGTGAGGCGGTTGCGGTGCTCAAGAGGAGTTTGAGTGGGAGTTTGGCGGTGGACGGAGAGCAAGTGGGAGCTTCTATGAAGCTGGCAAGAGAGGCACTTGATGATGAAGGGTTCTTTGAGAATTGGAGGAGTCACGACAAGGACGTGGGTGTCGGTGATAAATTGGAGGAGCCATTGAGTCCGAGTTTGGGGAAAGCTGCTTCACTGCACTGCAGTAGGAGGGACGTGGAAGACATTTTGAGTGAGCTGGACCAGCGAGACCCGCAGTTTCATGCTGTTGGTGGTGAGGATGGTGGCAACGTTTGGATCTGCAAGCCGTCGAACTTGTCGCAAGGACGAGGGATCGTGCTGTGCAAGTCCCTGAAAGAGTTAGCTGAGATCACTGCACCCGTTGATGGACAAGAGGGTGGGGGAATGTTGGCGGCATCCCCGACGAAGTGGATTGTGCAGAAGTACATTGAACGACCGCTGCTACTGCAGAATGGCCGCAAATTTGACATTCGTCAGTGGGTTATGATCACCGAGCTCGAGCCGAAGCCGGTAGTATTCTGGTTCTACAAGAGCTATCTCCGTTTTTGTTCTCGGAAGTTTGAGTTGACGCGACTGCAGGATCGGTTCACACATCTCAGCAACTACTCGGTTCAACAGTATTTCACCTCCGAAAAGATGTCCAATGAACGTCAGACAAGCTTGGACGTTGATACCGCTATGCCTGTTTGTGCTGACCCTGACGCGATTCAGCCAATGTGGGTATCGGACCAGTTTCGGGAAGCTCTCAGGTGCGTTTCGTTTTGCATGTACTTTTGCCATCAGTCTCATAGACGTCATCTTCGTCATCAAATATAGACAAGAGCACGGACGCGATGTGTGGACGGAAATGATTTTGCCCCAGATGCAGAGTACTGCGCGCCTCGCACTGCTTGCAGTATTGCCGAAGCTCAAGGTTGTCGGGGTACGTCAATTGCAGCGGGCTTATTTGCGAACCTGATTGTTTTTGTTTTTACATGCTATTCTAATCAAAATTTGATGTGGTCGATTCAGCGAGGCTTCGAGTGGCTTGGCTTCGACTTTCTTGTAGATGAAACCCACCGTGTATGGTTGCTCGAGGTGAATGTGAGTCCCGATGTTAGCCACAGTACCCGAGTCACGTCCGAGCTAGCGCCAAAAGCTACGGCTGACGTGTTGAATCGTACGAATTTACTGGGAGCAGGTTTTCATCTGATCACTAATGTGTGATGCATTTTAAATATCTTTTTACAGTGGTCCTGGACATATCGCGATCCCCCGACAACGGATGGCTTCCGTTTTCTCTTGACTAAAACGAAAAGCCAATCTTATATTCATAACTCGTGCTGTGCTACCACTCCACCCTATGCCATACGTGCTCTCAACTCATTTTGTAGAGTGCCATTCTCTTGACGAACACTTTCCAGATCAGCGAGGACCTTGTCCAAATTGCTACTGCTGTCGCGCGCCTCCAGCTGCGAAATCCAATTCTGCAGATCACGAGCCGCGTTCTCTTTCTTCCCAGCGTCACCGATCACTAAAATGAGCTCCTCGAACAGTTCGCGTACTTGTGCAAACTTTCGGTAGCAATCTACATAGGCTTCGGCTTTCGTGCTGCTTGAACTTTTGCTCTTGCTGGCGGCACTATAGAGCTTTTCCTCCGCCACAGCTTCTGTCCTCTTGAGTTTCTCCGCGGAGACGTTCAGTTGCTTTTGAAGCCCCTTGATATCATCCAAAATCTTTGCGATGTCCTGCTTTTGCTTGTGAACTTGCTTGATGATATCCATGATTCGTGACGTGTACATGTTGCGTGTCATGGGACCGCCGTCGAGGTGTTTCTTGCCGAGCTTGACCAATTGCCGCTCTTGGATTTTTTCCAATGCGCTTACACTCTCCATCTTCGAGTGAATAATTCCAGTGATCTCCAGCATCTCCGTTCTGAATGTTTTAATCTCGTGAATGAGTTGTCGGCATCGTGCCTTGCGGCTAGATTTCTCGCCTTTCAACTCAGCGTACTCTTTCAGCAGCGACCCACGTGCGATTTCCACCTGCTGCGCTATCTCCGTCTTCTTTTCCGCGTTTGTTAGACAAATTGCCTCTAGCTTTGCAATGTTTGCTTGAGCTTGAGGGAGCATTGTCATGAGTTGCTTTTGCCTTGCGAGCTGCTTTTGCATTTCTTGACCCGTGGATTGAGTTTCAAGTACATGTTGCTGGACCTCTTGTAGCTCGCCACGCTCACGATCGAGTACCTTCCGCATGGCTGCAATGCGATGCTCCGTATCGTCCACTTTCTTTTGCACCTCCTCGAGTGACTGTTCCAGCTTCTCCTCTTGCTCTTGCCCCTGAATCGCGCTCATCTCACCGGCAACCTTCTTTGAATCCAAGCTGCTCGATCCCCCAGACTCCACTAATGATCTTTCTTTCACCGCCACCCCCGTTCCTGAAGATGATGAATCTAACGAGAGCGGCACATCTGGAAGTGCGCTAGCCACGAATGACTGTGGTTGAATAGTCGCAAAAGCGTCATCCTCCGCTTCTGTTTCTTGTGGAGCTAAAAAGCCACCCACCCCAACATTTGAAGAAGCCTTCAGCTCACCCTGAATTTCCCCCTGTTCCGGCTGAAGCTCCATGCCAACTTCCTCCTCAAATTCGTTTTCCCTTAGCAGTATCGTAGCACCACGCTTCTCCACAGCAAGAGCTTCCAAAAGTGACATCACCTTGACAGAATCACTTGGGAAACCTTCAAAAAGCTTTCGTGTCGATTTCCCTGGTCTACTCCACGGCAGTTCAAGTGGCGACGTCCGTAGAGGCAGTCGTTGAAACCCTCGCAGCCCTTTAACGTCGCTACTCGGCAGTACATACAGTGTTTTCTCCCGTTTCCAGCTCGAGAAAATATCCCCCAACTGTTCACTCTCCAGCACAGAGTCCTGCTGCCCTGCTGCATCCACCCCAGCTCCAAAAACTTCACTTTTCCCCCCGTCCTCCTCATTTTCCTCCAATTTTGTCCTCGGTAGCTTCCCCACAAGCCACGACAAAATGTTCCTCGTTTCCTTCTCACTCGGA
The DNA here is from genome assembly GCA_024679135.1 of Phytophthora foliorum. Classification (NCBI taxonomy): domain Eukaryota; phylum Oomycota; class Peronosporomycetes; order Peronosporales; family Peronosporaceae; genus Phytophthora; species Phytophthora foliorum. Next base: position 586 of record JAHWLE010001602.1, on the reverse strand, counting down.
TACAGAAAGTGGTTGTACCCGCAGTCGCCAGCATACCCCAGCTCCTGTAAAAAAGTTTCAAAAATTATTTTCAAGAAAAAATAATAATAAATATAATTTTTGAAGAACCTTGAGTATGTTTGCGAGTTGCGACCCCACGCGGTGCCTCGCCGCGACGCCCACCGGGGCCTTAGTGCCCGTCGAAGGCAGAGTGAAGGTTGCGCTATCGTCTGCACCTTGTAACTGCGTCAGGAACTGGAGAACCACGCAGATAAACGCGTCGGAAGAGAGCTCGGAGACCGTCCAAGGCGAGGTCTGCACGGATGCTTCAAGCCTGAATATTGGGCGAAATACGACGTTAAAAATCGTGGAACACACATGAGCAGAAGCACAACGAAATAGTGGATAGAATTAGGGTAACACGAGGGAGACTAACGCACCATCCGCTCTGCTGCAGTGCCGCCAAGATGAAGGCGTCGGCGTCTGCCATAATTCTCAGACGCGAAGATTTGAGATACCCTTTTGAAATTGTTATATTTCGTACTCGTACTTACTTTTTTTTAAAAATATTTAAAAATAAAAATGTTTTGTTTTTAAAAAAGGTGTA
>JAHWLE010001601.1:0-10242 GCA_024679135.1 Phytophthora foliorum | reverse complement strand
AATATAAATATTATACGCTGCGCTGCAGCGTGATGAAAACACGGTTGGTCATGTAGTTGTGTTCTATCGTGATATTTTTCTCGGATTTCGGGACCACATTGTTTGCCGTAATGACCTCGTCAAGTGTGTGAAGCAACGGTTGGAATAGTGTGAGCAGCTGCTATTTATGCAGGGATACGCGCTGCATCCTGTGTATGCTGAGCACGCTCGCAGCTTTCCTTCCATGAAGGTTTCGGGCATTGGTCGGCTTCCAAAAATTGCGGTATACTATTTATGCAGGCTATTCTCTACAGAAGAGATGGGTGTCATACGAATGGATACGCTCAAGCGGATGGAAGACACATTTACAAGAACTAGGGCCTTTAATGGTTCGCCTTGGGAGTGTTGGCGTTGCGTTGAGAAAGATGAGCCTGAGAGCGTGCTCCCAAAACTTGCGATGGTGGCGTTATCTATTGCAGTCAACACTGCAACCTGTGAAGGGCTTTTTAGAAAGTTTGGGCTTATTCACACAGCACTGCGCAATCGAATGAAGTCAAGCAAGGCACTTGGTATTTATACCGTCGCCAAGCATGTTCGTCAGCGGCCCCCAAGAACTTGGCTCGAAACGCGAAGAACCACTTTTTAATTGCGCCAGTGGAGAGTGAAATTATTCGACAAGGACGCAACACAACATTTACCCGTTCACCACAAAGATCCCAACAGCATTTGGTTGCGAATACAAGCGGAGACAGCGATGGAGAAGATACTGGGGATGGTGTCAGCGATGCAAGTACTATGTCGCTGTGGGTAGAGTATCTTGGCGAGGTGTTTCGAGATGAAGAAATTGAAACGGGCTATGCGGCGTGTGATTCCAGTCTGCGAGAGGCCCAGCGTGAACAATCAAAAACCGACAACGACAACGAGTTCGAGAACATCCCTACGCTGATTATCCACGGGTTTCCTAACGAGAACGACACCAACTTCCCCGAGGAAGATATGCTGGAAGGGTTTCGCGACCAAAAGTATACTCTGCAAGAGCTGTTTGGATGAAGGGCGGCACGAGGATGGCGTATCGGATACTGGCCGGCATCAGCGTCAGGTTGTTTAGCGTGTTGTTCTCCGGGAAATCTTAAGGCTCCTGTTGGACATTGTGATGCTGCTGTTGTACACCGTCAAGACGACGAAGCCAGTCAGCGCATCTCATTGCGATCTCGAGCACCACGCACATCCGGCATTGTCGAAGCCCGAGCCGTCCTCGTAGACCAAGCGCGCCACGTCCACCTTCTTCGCTGCACGTCCTCGAGGACCTATTGCTTTCTTCTTCTCGGGCGACGCTCGTGGAGCATCCGAGTCCGGATTTGAGTCCTACGAAGAGAAATATTAAACAATCTTGTCGGGTACTCCGTTTTATCCCATTTTGTAGTGTTTTGAATAAAAGTTCTTCATAAAAGCACAAGCTGAATCCTGAAGGCCAAATGCCACCACTAAAGGCCAAACGGCCCAGCCAGACTATACTCTTTGTACCCAAACCCTAGGCCTTTGCCAACACTGACGAACACGATCTACAAAAATGAATCCAGAAATGTGTTTTCGGCGAAAACCAGGGGTCCACCCGTTTTTCAAAAGTGGATTCCAAACATTTTTTCGTGTAACAACAACGTTTTGATTTTTTGTTCGCGACGGTCATTGTGGTCCAAAACATGATTATCTCCCCAAAAACATGGTTTTCGAAGCGTCGCGCACACGGCCTAAATGACTGAGGAAACCATACCAGAAATGCCCATTTTTTTTGAACGACATCGACATTGAAATAGTGAAAACACTTGAAATGGAGGTGATACTGTATCTGCATCGCATCTGGATAATCTACAAGACCAACACGCGTTTGGATCACAACCAAAATGAGGAAGGGTGGGTGAACACCTTTGTCGTCGAGGGTGTATAGCGTGCCGGTGGACAAAACTTCAGGGTCCACGCGTTTCTTTAGGAAGGCGAACCCGAATGCCGTGTCAGAACCCCGAAGCGAACAACTGGTGCCCGAATCGAGGGTGGCGTGTGACCTTGAGCAATCCCTATCGGTATCGTTTATCTTCGACGGACCGGGCTTCGACCTTTGGGATGCAATCGATTTGGATACACATAAATACAGAGAACTACCAGACACAAACAGTCGCGGAGTCCTGGATGAAGCGAGGTCACGAGCAAAGACCTTCTCCAGATAACCAAAATCAATACAGAGATATACAGAGTTTGTTACACACAATATGCAGCCTGTCAAATCAGTTACAACTCCGAATACAGGTTAATTCGGGTTGCCTCCGCGCACCACCCCCGGATGGGAGAAATATACAACGTTCCTTCGAACCACACAGCAATCAACAATCAGGACCTAGGGGCGATCGCTACGAACCTCCTAAATCGCAGGGAATATGAAATGAAGGCGTCCACACGGGGTGTCCGCTCTCAACTAACAATGAAACAGGCGGATCAACCCAGGGGTGCCAGCCTCTGGTCCCCACCTGACTGGACTTAAACGTAGTGAGAGCCTTCACGCGGTTTCCTCGGTCCTCGCGTGGCCTTGATCGTCCGGATACGCTGGCGCTCCCGGGTCGCGGCCTCGTGGTAGTCGTCCTCAGTTGCAGCGGCTTTCCTCGGCGAATATACGGCCTTGGTTCGAACGCAAGACAAACTCTTGTTCTCAAGGACGCAAAACAAACTCTGATTATCATTATCTTCTTCGCTATCTTCATCTCTCTCTCTCTCTCTCGACTTAGTTTCTGGCTTTTGGGCGGTCTCCTTCGTCGTGCACGCACACTCGCAGTCCGGATGACTTGGTCTTTGTATGGGCGGGTGTCACGTCGGGCTCCGGATCGGAGCACTCATCACAGGTTGACTCCAGTGTCTTCGTCAGTCACTTCGTCTCACTTGATCTCACTATAGTCGGCAGTCAGGATCTGCTACACGGCCGACCTTCTACGTTGGACTCGCATTGCGTGTCGTTGGGTACGCTTCGAACTGGCCTCCTGGCCGGTGGGTCATGTGCCTGGTCAACGGCTGATATGCTGAAAACCACATGGGTTCAGCTAGCATCTGGAGTGGCTTTCCATTCGGGTTGCCACACTGTCATTCGGGATGTCCCTCGTCATTCAGGATGTTCACCGGTCACTCGGGGCTGTGCGAGCTCTGCGGGCTTGGATCTTCACTCAGTCGTCATGCTTCGGTAACATGGGCTCATGGTCATCATCTGCATCATCACTCGGGAGTAGTTTCGGGTTCTGGGCATCGTGGTAGTCTTGGGCCTTCATCAATATACTCATCTTGGGCTTGTACACGCGTACTTCCTGTGCTTGCTGGTTCTTGGTGGCTTGTAGTGGTGCTCCGGCAGGGCCCATGGTGAGCTGCTTCCCAGGATACGTTCACTGGTGACATTTCTATCCCCTTCGGGTACCCTCCGTCAAGGAATCTGGCGGCTCGGACAGGATGCTCTTCGACATCTCAAAGGTGGCCACATCCGAGATGAACACCTCGGGGCCTGTGGGCCTATACGCAAGCCGGGCACTCGTTCACCACGATCTTCAACCAGTCTGCTACTTGGGGTGTCAGACATACTCCCATCTCGAAACTTTTGTCTGTCGTATCCACTCTCCCACTGGATTGTTGGGTGCAGACTGGACGGCCGAGGGCGACGGGAAAAAATACTGGGTCGCCTCGTGTCAAAAATCTCAAACGGATCAATATATGGATAGGTCAGTACTCTAAGAGCAGAAAACGGACACTGAGGTCGCATGGACAAAGCAGCATCGAATGTTCATAGAAGGGCACTGTGCACATTGTTGTGATCCGTGCTCGTTAAACGGTCATCGGTAGTAAAGTTCATTAGGTAGCTCGCGATCGAAACGCTGGGCGTACAGAGTGAGAATGATATGTATATTAGCACCAAAATTTTGCAGTCTTTGACAGGTTTTTCAACAATGAAGCTCGCGACCTCGATGCGAAAGTAGTATTCAAAGCACCCATTTTCAGCAGGCTCGTTGTCTCCGACAACGATCGGGGCTGGTGCTCGTCCACGTACGATTTTATTCGGTAGAGGTAGTGCAGAAATGTAAATTCGGCGGGGTTTCGACACGTAGGAGAACGCTTGAGTCTCGACGCGCATTTCGCTGCTTGGGCTTATGGCAGAGACAACCCACTGCAATACAGAAATAAATACTCGGGGTTGTGCACTCCCTGAACAGAGTTCACGTGGCAAATCACCCTACCTCCACCATCCCCGCGCTCGATCACGAGCAAACCCCACCGACTGTCGAGAGTGACAGGCAGCAATATGTAACGGTAGCCATCCCAAACCATCTCGCCCGTTATGTCACCTGGCTTGCGTCTTTCACGAGCAGAGTAAGCGGAGTTGATCTCAATGAACACGGCCGAGCGCAGCGGACATACGACCCCTGGGGTTCTTGGTGTATATCTTGAAACGCAAATGTCAACTATCGCACAGGTGAACATGTTTCCGTCCTTCACTCTCATTAAACCTTCAGTGAACAGATGAATAGAAACAGTTACTGATCTCGCTCCTCCAGTCTCTTGGCAGTGGACAAACTACTGGAATACGTCTATGAGGGTTCTGTCTGCATCTGAGCTTGTGCTCATTTCCATTACGGCGATTTTCATCTCCGCACACCGATAACACTACAATAACGGGCTCGTTCTGATCACCATCGTCCTTAGCCACGTCCCGTGCCATATCCGATTCTCCATCTGATTCTGGTTGAGGGCGCTGCTATGCATCGGTTACAGCATCAATAATCGTGGTGCAGCTAGAAATGTGCCCACACTCGTCGGTTTCGCGCTTTCCGACCGTGTCAACAGATGTTATTTCATTATTGGTCATGACCACTGATTCCCCGGTGTTGTCAGCAGAAGAAGACATAAGATTTAAACCATGGACCCTTACAACTAAAAATTAACATATGTACTTGTGTACTAAAGGCGTAACTCTTCGAATGAATGCCTTACACACAAACTACATCCGTTAATTGATCATATCCTTTTCGTATGGGTTTGAACGGATAACCCCGGTTATATAGAAGGGGTGCACACATGCTTCGTTCTTAATGCTCTCTTCGCAACCAGCACATGCCCAAAGGAGACGTCGTTCGCATACGCATGGCAGCATACTGCTCGTATACAAGATGAACGCGCTGCCGACGATAAACTAGACACTATACGCTCCATTCTTGCGTACGCGAACCTAAATAAAAGCTGCTCTGTCTGTCTCTCACATTACAATGACCCCAAAATGCGCTATAAATGTGGTACTGCGCTTCGACAACATGCAAGGGTCAGGACAGGGCTGGCTAAAGAGACATTGCTGTCTTCAAACGATTTTTACGAGCACGGTCTGCATGCTACACAAGTCGGGTCACCTTATCACAGGCCGTTCACGCGCATAATGAAATACGAGGTTTGCAAAATGGCAGAAAAATTGATGGCTCCGAAGCGAATTTCAAACGAGCTGATAGATCATTTTTCGTTTAACCAGAACAACGTCCAGATCTGTTAACAGTACCAAATTTGTACAGCCACAGAAAGTCCAAATTACATCATTTCGATTCTCTTGACGATGTCACCACTTTCACGAGAGATGTACAGCATGGAGAGAATTGAGATGACACCACACCGTTTACGTTCGGTTACCATCTAAGAGATGAAGGGGATCCAGTTCTAGGAGAAGTTAGTGACGAGGACCCCTTCATATTGGCTCTACGAAGAAAATGTTTTGCCAATTGGATCGAGATCCTTGGACCTTCATGTTTCATTTGAGCACGACGTTCAAGGTCAATTCCATCGAATACCCTCATTCTGTATGTGGTATTTCTGACGCATCTAGATCGTTTTTTTTTTCAGTTGCGCTCTTGATGATATCTCAATGGGCCAGTACTCCGCCGCTCTTAATGCGATTTCAGAACAATTTTATTGTCTTGTGGTAAGGCAGATGACAATTCGGTTCTTTATGCCGACGCGGAAGACGAACAGTACTACGGATTCCAGAGAGTTATTGCATCGAATATGGAGGCTACCTACTTGATGTGTCGATTTCACGTAGTAAAAATTGCCAAATAAAAATTGAGGTTATCTGACTGGGCTACTTATTTGGCTCACAAGTACATGGACGAGATGCATTACGTTCGTGACCGAATAGAGTATGAGCGTTTGAAGGCCAATTCTCTATCACAGTGATCCGAATGTGAATCCCTAGACAAATTTGTCTAATACTTCACAACGTTTTGATTGTTCGAAGCTACAAGAGTGCTGAAGACCGTGCTGACGCTCAGGATACAAAAGAATTTAACAAGCGACGCATGGAACGTTTGGGTCAACCAACTCATGGTTGGATTGTGATTGTTTCTTGACGATGGTGTCCGTGCCGCTCATTTTTCAAATACGCTTTCTGTATCCATATTGTGGTTTCCATGAAGACTCGAAAACATAAAATTCCTGGATGGAAGAACCCTGCCAACCGACAAACCGCAGAATTCGTCGCAAAACAAATACAGACGCTGGGAATGGTGCACCTACTTCGACCCGGGTTAGCGTTCGTGGGGGAAAAGGTGGAAATCGGGGCCGTTCTTCACCGCGTGGACGAGGCTGAGGTCGCCCACTTGCCACTCTGGGTCACATCGGTGGTCGTACAAGAGATAGAGCCAATTCAGAACGTGGCGGGGGCCGAGCAAGAGATACAACCTCGTCAGTTGACGAAGGGGGTATACATTTCGTAGCGCACTAGCCGCGTAGTGCGACAACCCAATATTCAATAGCGGTCTTGAACACGATGAGCTAGATGCGATTATACTCATCTTGGCGAGTGCAACACCCACCAGTTTGAGTGAATTGATCATGACGAATAGATGACAAGATGCTTTCGACAGCTTGAGAAGCGTCAAGGCGAACATCGTGCTAGGTTCATTTGCTGTCGGCTGCCTTGTTTGGTCTTTCGGTGGGTATTGACTATTTCCTTCCGCTGCTTCCCAGTACGCGGCCAGGGCGTTCATAATCAGTGAAGGACCCCTGTCGAGAGAGACGGTATCGCTGGACTTGTGTGGTTACGGCTATTTATGCACGTGTCACATGATACGGTAGTCCATACCGGTAAACCGCATGTCATCCACGCGACGGTCATGACAGGGGAGCGTCAAGGCCAGCAGGTGCTGACCGGAAACCGCCCCGCCAGTGCCCAGCAAGCTGAGCTGTCGCGGGATGTCGAAATATCACTTTCGAATTCTAAGGGTCTAAACAACTGCGTGACCAGGTGATTGAAAGTCGCTGGGGCATTCGATAGACCCTGTGGCATCACTAGCCACTCCCAGAGCATACCGCTCGGGGTGTTCACCGCTGTGAGCGGGATGTCACGCTCACGCATCAGGATCTGGTAATATCCATCCACCAGATCCAGCGCGCTATAAAGCTCGCAGCCCGCCATGTTGTTTAGCAACACATCCTTGCGAGGGATGGGTGTTTGGGCGGGCACCGTTGCGCTGTTCAACTTGTTATAAGCATGAACCAGACGCCACTTTCCGTTCGGCTTGCGAACGCAGAAGGTGGGCGTCGAGTGCGGAGACTTCGACTCACGCACCATGCCTTCCTTCGCCTTCGCGGCGAAGAAGGCATCAATGACCTCGCACTGCTCGCGAGGCAGTGGTCATTGCCTGGTCACACAGTACTTTGTGCCTGGCACGAGATTGATCTCAAGATTGATCTCGTGCCAAACTCCACGATCAGGTGGGAGTTGGGACAGCGGGTCCTTGGACACCACGTCCGAGAACTCCTTCACCAAAGGATACACTGGATCCTTGGGGTTCTCGAGGATCGCAGAACCCGTGCGCGTCGCGCGCTTCTTGCGGAGTTCCTCCAGGACGTCCTCGTCCATAACAGAGGAAGAGTTCAGCTCTTCTGGAGAGGTCTCCGGCTTCAGGAGCACCATCTCCGCGATCTCCCCGGCCTTCACGTAGACCAGGAAATCGTCCATCGACATTTCCTGGAGGTTCAGTAGCTCTGACACCTCAGGCAGGGCTGCCAACTTTACGGAGCCCTCCTTAACCTTATACCCGGTCTCGCCGTCGAAGATGTGATAGCCTTCTTCGGCCGGCCGTGCCTGAGGAGCGTTTTCTCGCTCCGAGTCGCTTGTAGCGACTCCAGTCTGTTTCAACAAACTCGACTCACGGCGGCGACAACGTCGTCGATGCCCACCACGGTGTGGTTCTTCGTTACCCACAGCCGGTGGTGACTCAAGGGCAGAGTCGGAAATCCCATCGACTCTGTGTGGCACATTGTTACCCACACTAGAGGAGCTCTCAGCAACCTCGGCCCTGGCCACGGTCTCGACTTCCTTGGTCTCACGTGGGCTTGTTTGACTTGTGGTACTGGCGTCCCCTGGCGCTGACACAGCCGAGGCCCGTACGGCGCCACGGTCAGGAGCGGTGAGCGCTGCTGGCGTTGCAGCTCCCCTCGCTGGATTCAAAGTCCTGTCCACCGGCATTGCCTGTGGCGGTCCATTGCCCGCAGTGGACGGTGTCACGACACCTGTTGCGGCACCTGCCGCAACCAATTCCTCGGAGTCGTTTCGACTCGGCTTCGGCGATAGGCCCGGCTTCTGACAGAGGTGGGGGCATGACTCACCAATGCTCTGTCAGTAGCAGCAGGCCGGCTAGCCCCGGTGGCTTTGCCGCGCCAGTCTATCCAGGGCTCATGTTTCTCAAGCCATGGCATGCCCAGGATCAAGTCGTACTTGTCCATATCAAGAACGAGGAATCGTTCAGTGTAGTTAAAGTCCTCAAACTTGACGGACAGGTCAATGAAGACCTTGGGCACCTCCACTACAGTCCCGTCAACCACTCTGACTAGGACTTGCCCGTTCCCTTTGCTTTCTCGCAAAGCATCGGCGAACTTGTCGCTGTTACGAGCGACCGTCCGGCAGCGTGCAAAGTTCTTTGACGCCCCAGAATCGACCAAGATTCTCATGGGATGATCGTATCCCCGTACGTCTGCATGTACCACAAGCAGCCCTCCGCTGCCCTTCTCAGCTTTGAGAGTGCAAAGCTATCAGGGGCTAAGCCTCCATGGCGCGCGCCGCCCGCGCACCGCTCATGAAGACTTGGTCTTCCCCAGTAGGGCGCCCCGCCCCTACTGGTGGTTGGCATTCTCCTGGCCACGGGGTCGCGGCTTCTGCCAACGACCTTTCAGACCAAAGGGCTTGGGAGGGAATCGTTTCGTTGTTCCTCCCGCGGGGCACGCACGCTTCATGTGCCCCAGCTTGCCACAGCCGAAGCAGCGGATGTCATGCTGCTCGGCAAGGCCCAGGGCCATCGGCACGGGGCCGTTGGAGGGACGTCTACTGTGAGGACCGCCCCGGGCGGGCCCCCCAAGCCACGCGGTGGCAGGTGTGCGAGCCTGTCGATGGCTGTACTCCTCTTCAAGAGAGATTTGGATCGCCTCTTCCAGGGTGCTAGCCTGCACCCGAAACAGCTGCGTGCGCGCTGGGCCTACTCGTAGGCCATCCATGAACACCGTTACCTTCATGTGTTCATGGAGGGGGTTTCCCACCAGGGATGCGGTAAGCTCCCGCATTTCTTGGATGTACTCGTGCAGCTCACGCCTCCCTTGCTTGCAGGCACGGAAGCGTGAGCGCTGCCGATACTCATAGTTCACCGGGTCGAAGGCGGCTCGAAGCCCAGCTGAGACCAGGATGCAAAGCATCCCGGCGACGTCGCTTCGCGCGTGTACGCCCAGCTTTTAGCTCGACCACTAAGGTTGGAGAGGGCGGAAACGACACGGAGTCGTTCGTCCGAGACGAGAGCCGCATCTATGGCCAGCTCCACCTCTCGAACCCAGAAGTGAAGGTTTTCCCTTTTCTTTCCTTCGTAGGGGTTAACCTTCAGCCTCAAAGGCTTGGGCTGAGCCGGTTTCGGTTCCTAGGCTCCCACGTACATGGACGATTAACCCTCCCTCGTACGTGTAGAAAGCGCTCACACGCTCGAGTTGCTCGGCAGGCGTTGGTGCCGCCAAGCTCTGGAGGGCATACATCCCAAAGATGCCCGCCATCTTCCGAACGGACTCGAACTGCAAGTCGTTCAAGTGAGGAAACTCACTTCGATCCATTGTGGCTCAACGCTTGAGACCACCGAGGATTCAGGTAAGGTAGCATGCCAGTTTCGTGCCCCTGAACCAGTTTCGTGCCCATAGTATTTCTGCCAATAATCAAGCAATATA
>JAHWLE010001600.1:0-10252 GCA_024679135.1 Phytophthora foliorum | reverse complement strand
ATTCCCATAGTATGCTAGGCACGTATTGGTAGCTCGAACCTTGTCGGCAGACTTGGCTAACAAATATGCATACTTGTCTAGTATAATACGCAGCACCTTATCAGCCTTGTCAGCATCGATCAGTTGGTGAGGCGAAGCGAGTGTCATGCTCTCAGCGGCCACGAACGTCGAGAATGTGTTTATCGCCGTCGCCCTGGCCTTCTTGCTGTTGCCAGGGGCAAGGGACGCAATCGACATGTTGGTTCGCCGGCAATTCTCACTCTAAATGAAAACCTCTTTACCGTCACCTTGGGTCAGAAACTGAAGGATATTTTTAAAATATGCATTTATATAGATGTTTGTATGGCATCAAAAATATATTGAAAAAAAATCCAACGATTTATGGTCGGAACGGTTGGACAAATGCTCCAAGACAGGCTGCTCAACTATTGGCTACAATAAATCGAACCGATCGTTCTGATTGGCTAAAACCAGATATAATACGCTTCTTGGAATTACAAAGAAGAGTATTGGTTGGAACGGAGTGGATACCATATCGCAACGGTTCCGACTTCCCTACACTTTCCGACACTCAGGATTCTAGGTAAAGAAGGTGTGGTAATCGGAAATAAGTGGGATCGGAAATAAAAGATAAACTAGTGTAAATATCGCAGAGACTTTCTGTCAGCTTTCGAAAGCGAGCTCACAGCCGCAAGGAAATGGGCTGTAGAGGCCTCTGGGCCGAGAAAACCGACTTTTCACATATACACGCATTTCGGCCCCAGAGCAATGTGCACTGGGGCCGGAAAATTCATTTGTGAGGGTGGCACCCTGGCAGGGGGTCCACTATTAAGAGCAGCGCATGACACGTAGCGCCATATCTGGCATTCTATTGGTCGACATAACTACCAATAACACATTGTAATGTAACGAGTAGTTTTCTATTGGTGTATTTATCAGCCAATAGAAATCTGCCACTTGTCTGCAAATAGACACGCACGCAATCTATGGCTGTGAGAGGCACTACCACACACAAGACATTGAGCCGTCGCCGACACAACGCGCGGCGGTTAATTCTTCTTTTTTAAACACCTACTGGACAGGCCTCTCCACCCAATACAGGCCCGTACAAGCCGAAGTACCAAGCCTTCGACCACGTCCGCCTCCGCCCCACGACACCGTAGCTCAACGGGAGAGCACAGAGCTTCGGCCCTGGGACGCTGGTTCAATTCCAGCCGGTGTCATTGAACAAGATTGGTTGGGCGTTGTGTGTGCGCGCGTGTGTGAGTGTTCGTGCATGCCTGTGTGCGTGCGGAGAGCGGCCTGTGTTGCGTGAGCGCCTGCGGTATGCGAGCTGTGGTGAGTGCATGCGGCGTACGAGCGGTGGTGAGCGTGTGCGGTGTACGAGCTATGGTGAGTGCGTGTGGTGTGTGAGTGGTTTATGAGTTGTATGTATGTCAAGTGTGCGTCTATGAATGAACATGTATTGTGAATGCTGGAATCTCTCTGTGTCTTACACGTGCCCTACAACGGTGAGTATGTCTTGCGTGCTAGCAGGTGCTGAATCCGCGATGCCTCCGATGGTGAGCAAGAGCTTGTACGCCATAATGCGCTCGTCAAGGACACCGGACTTGTGCAGCGGACGCAACGCGCGCAGGACACTCCCTACCCCCTTCGCGTTGACACCACGCGCCTTGAGGAACCCGAGCAGCCCATCTTCCGCGCGGCGACCGGCGTCGAGGACTCGGTCCTTGTAGTCCTCCGCCGTGCTGTCAAGGATGAAGCCCCCGTCCAAGAAGAGCTTCATGAAGGCGACGACGTGAAAGGACTCGGACTACTTCTGACGATCAGCGGAGTCCCAGACGCGCGGCACGCGCGTGTACTACTCGAACCACGTCAACGACAGGTTCGTAGCTTGTTTCTTCCTGCGCTTGAGCTTGGGTTCTTGATCTGATGTATCTTGTGCTTGTGCTTGCTCTTGTTCAGTTGTTTCTTGTAGCCCTTTAGATTTAAGCAGCGCGGCCTCGACGATGGTCATGCGCGCATCCATGGTCTTGTTCGAGGCAATAAGCTCGTCAATTACAGCTAGAAGGTGATCAATTCTTGGGCATGTGTGTTTGCTTGTATCTTGTTCGTGTACTGGGACATGTGGCGAGGCTTCGTGGTTCAGGGCGACAGACCACGCGAGCATGTCACCGGTCGGGATGCCAGCGCTCGTCATGCACTCCTCCACGAGTACGACAATGGGGGCGGTTGGTGCAAGCTCCTTCATTACCTGGTGAGGTACGCCGCGAGCACACTGAGGACCTTGTTACTTACGTTGAGCCGTTGAGCCTTCAGGCCCGAACAGGAACTGAAGAGGAGCGCCTGGAAACGTGCAAGCCGTTCTCGAGCCGCGTGGTCCAGCATGTCGGTGTCGACGATCGATGGCTTGTCATCAGCGCCCCAGCCGCTCAAGACCCGCGCCACCTTCCTGTCCTCGCGCGCGGTGTTCGTGATGTAGGCGAAGGCTTTGTTTGTCTTCGTCATATCCCAGGCGCCGCGGTCAAAGATCCACTGGGCGGCAAGGCGATCGTCGACGTTCGCGTGCTGGGCTCCACCGCGTCGGAAGGAGTGCGCGGTCAAGTCGACGGCGGCTCCAGCGGACTCGGCAACACGCTTGAGCATCCGATTCACGTACGCCTGCATGCTGTCTTCACCTCGCTTGCTCGGCTTCTTCTGGGCTGAAACGGCCGTGGTCTGTGGCGGTACGAAGGGGTCGGGAGCTGGGACGCAGCTTGAGTCGATGGATGCCGACAGCGATGGCGGCGCGCGCACCAGAGCAACTTGGAGAGAAGCAGGTTCAGCAGCCAGCAAGTCGTGCAGCGGGGCACCCGAGTCGAGCGGCGTGGCGTCTTGGGACACGAGTTCTGGGAGCTGGTCAAGCAGCGCTTCACACGGAGCGTCCTGCGTCGCCAGCGCTACCGCCAGCGCATGCAGAGGGCACGTCAGGAAGTCGTCCTTGTCCGGGGTCAAGGTGAGTCCCTGATCTTCGGATGTCTTGACCCGGAGAAGCCGAAGGTAGAACGTGTCATCCGCCGACACTGACACGTGCTGCTTTCGAGTGTAGCCAAGATCCGAAGACCGGCCAAAGCAATGCCACATCAGGCATGCTAAAGCAGCGTCTTGGTAGTCGGCATTAACGCGTGCTGTGCTGTACACGACGCGTATCGGTGACCGTAAATCCTCCTTGTGCCAAGGAGGAGCTTTATTAATCAACCCACCCTTCTCTCTTTTTAAGCAGTGTTTGTCTAGAGTCTTTCCTTGCTTTAGTAGGATCAACTCAGTAGACACACGCAGATGTGGATACTTGTCGAACAGCCAAAGCTTTACATTTCTATGGTATGAAGTCGCAGTATTGCGAGCAAGCTTACCTTTCTTACCTTCATTTGTAGCGAGATAGAAGCCAAACCGGTCCATAGTGACCGCTAAGCGTTTCCCGGAGGTGTCCAGGAGAAAGCTAACATGGAGAATCTCCATGCTAACATTCTCCTCCTCCAGCATCCGCTCGAATTGTGGTGCTGCGCGCTTTCTGCGTGTTCGTAGAAACGAACGCGGTAAGACTCATGTCGCCTCTTCTTCTTTTTCGGTACTGTCTCCAAAAGCGATGGCTGTCCTGCCAGCGTCTTCCTACTTTAGGGATATTCCTTGTTGTATGAATGTCTATAATATTTGTAAAATATGATTTACACTTGTTGTTTGTATTAAGATATTCATATTTCACCACACTTCCGACAAATATTTGTCGGAAAGTGTCGGAATGCTAAACCTATCCTGACCCATCATGATTGGACAGAATACTAAAATCACGTTATGTGATTGGTCAGAAAAGCGAGCAGGGCGACAAGGATACAATCCTGTCATACTATCTGTCGGAAAGACCACTATATTCATCCATATCACCGCAGTGTCTGACGATGGTTGATCCGATTCGTCAACATAGCCTCTCAAAATCGAGGAAATAGATGTCGATCCTGCCGATTGTTCCGATCCAGTAATGCGATCCCAAATCACCCTGTGCATGTCGAGAACCTCGTCTCGACTCCATTCCGAGGCCGAATTGGTGAACATACGTAGAAGCAAAGCCTCAACAGGCTTGATCATCGTCACTTTCGCCGCGGCGACGTCGAATAGCCCTTTTCCGGTCTGGACGTGGACGCTTTGGGCATCACATGACGTCACTTGATCATGCAGAAACTGGTTATCCACTAGAACCAAGACGGGAGCACGCTCGAACGCAGCACCGCTGAAAGCCTGGACGTCGCTCTCGTCAACTGCCCATGCAGTTGCTTCTGCCGGTTTAATGGACCACTCAATTCCGGCCATGACACTTACTCCCCTGACGAATACAGCATTTCGTGTCCGTCTAGTGACCTTGGCATACGTTGGAGCGCGCAACGGCTGCGACAACTTCTCCGGCAACAACAGGACAAACTTAATGGAGCGTAGAGCAGCAGTAGCGGATGGCGATGCTTGGAAAGGAGCTTGATTTAGACGGCCTATACGACGCAAAAGTGAAAGTGAGGAGCTCGACTCCTCGACTTCTATCCAGCCTAACCTGTCTATCTTGAGCCTACCCCCACAACCTGTTTTTTTTTCCCTCTAACTCCTCAGTTCACTCTCAACCGGAAACCTTGCCGATCGCCCAAGTTGCAACTTGGACCCGAGCCGAAACCTAAACTGCTGCTCGCTGTGTTCATCCAGTTGAGTGTGGGCTGTGACTAATTCCGGGAATCTCGCTTCTGAAAAGATACTTTCCCACAAGTCTCCACCGGAAAGTCAACCAGTCATCCCCCTGCACTCAATCGACTTCGTGATGATGTCTCTCTTGTGCTTGACGCTCAGCCAGCGCCCCATGGCGTCTCGAGTGGACCGAGGGCTGCATTCAAATTGAAGGTCCAAGAGCGGGCAGGATACAAAACTTTCCCGCCCACCGTGTGAAATCCAAAGTACCTCTACGAAATAATAGTATAAAAACAAGAAAGGTTATAGGCGGACTACGGGGACGGATTGGGGAGCGGAATATGTATAATATTGTGAACTATACATGTCCAGATAAGTTGACGTTTTAGTACACCCCTGGCCAAACCCCAAAAGCCGTTACTTGTGACTCACAAGTTGTGAGGCATGAACCCCACCGCCGCGCGGGGATCGGCTCGCGCGCATGATCAACAAGGACAATAAGAGGTCACACTCCTCGTCCTGGTAATGCCCGCTGGTGGCACGTCGCACGCGATCGCTTTTGCCTGCACCCACGGTGAACGCTACATGTACCGGGATTGCTAGGTTCAACTTCATCAGAGACGCTAGCCATAAGAAGCGTTAGAAGACTGACGCCGTGAAAACGCGTCGCTGTCGTTCGAGTGTATTAGATATAATCCGTTGTCGCTCGAGTGCAGTAAATATTCAGATGATATCTAGTGTAATCGGATATGGAATATAAGAGGTATTTTATTGAATTTTAAACGGATAGGTCAACATTCGAGGATAAAATAAATATGCTAAGGGTTATTAGGTATTAGAGACTTTTAATACTATCTCTGGGAATCAGTTCTCATACGGTTTATGCAGGTTACTAAAAAAGTAAGGATCCCAACCTCATTCCAATCCCGGGTTGGACTCTGGATATAAAATCCAGAGTACATCAAACAAATAAGTCTGAAGAAATGCTGCTGGTTGGTCTTTTCTCTCTTTTGGTACGCTACAAACTTCTCGTTAATACAGTAGCTACGTCACTGCTCAAAGGTAGAATGACAAACGAAGTACGAACTACTACGTAGTAACCGAGAGCCCAAGAGGCTGTTTTAAAGATCAAATGAATGGCTGTAGTCTGTTGACCGGTATTCATTGAGCTTCCCCAAATTCTGAAGCCTGTGTTCTATTCAGCAGGTGGTCAAAACGAGGTTTGAACATCACCCTGAGCGAAAAGCGTAGTCTCTTTTGAACACATATGCCTAATATGCGGGGTAAGACGGTAGTGCAGAGAGGTCGGGAAGGGTCCACACTTTGGGTAAAGGCTGCTGGCAGGGTCCACATTTTGGGAAATACCCCTCGCGGTGGGCTGTCCACCTGCCCAACCTCCTCCACTGCTCCACCTGGCGAGCTTACACAGTGAGTTGGCCAGAGGAAGATATACTGACTTATTATATTAATACATGTACATATTCCGCTCCCCAATCCGTCCCCGTAGTCCGCCTATAACCTTTCTTGTTTTTATACTATTATTTCGTAGAGGTACTTTGGATTTCACACGGTGGGCGGGAAAGTTTTGTATCCTGCCCGCTCTTGGACCTTCAATTTGAATGCAGCCCTCGGTCCACTCGAGACGCCATGGGGCGCTGGCTGAGCGTCAAGCACAAGAGAGACATCATCACGAAGTCGATTGAGTGCAGGGGGATGGCACCTACGTGCAGGGATTCCGAAAATACAGTATATATCAATTGTAAACGCAAACTATGAAAGGAAATAAATAGCGCGTGCACTTCATTGACATCCAAGAAATAAATAACTGAACTCGGAAGTGCACAACAATAAATAATTGGCCAACTCAACACTTGATCTGTATTAGCATCAAGGTTACCAGCTACAAACAGTTGCCACGTTCCAGTACGAGCTGTTGACCTTTAGAAAATGGAGCATTTCGAGCGCTATCGGCGACAAACGATGGCGCTCGTGAAGCAAGGCAGCCCGGTCCGAACTAAAGAGACGCTCTACGACGTTCGACGTCGGCGGGGTCGACGACAGCAAGGTGAACGTGCAGGGGGCTGAATCCACATTCCGGCGCTTCAGGATTCTCTCCGCGAAGCTTGGGTCGTCCTGTTTCGCAGTAGGAGACACTAGGGTTGACCCGCGCCGAAATGGCAGCAGGACGGCCTTTTCCACAGCCGTTAGATGCGCCACTTGACCACCCAGCACCTTCATACTTCCCGACCCAAACGCGGGTGACTGCACGATCTGGGCGTTCGGCGCTATTATACATGTAGTCACACAGTTAGTAAAAAAAATATCACAATTACACTCTAATATGTCCTTACCGAGATACGTTCGGAACGTAGGCTTGATGGTTGCCAGCACGTCACCAAAATATTATATTACTTTGCTAGTAATGTCAAAATAAAATATTGGTGATCTTTACTATTTTGCCAAAAATAAATTATTTCATACGAAAAAATCAATATATTGTTTTGAATATTTATTTTTCTGCCTACGTGAGTGCAGGGGGATGGCGAATACGGAGCTAGCTGCTTGACGGCATACAGAAGGAAGCAACTTAGATGGGTGTACGACAAAACTAACAGCGGCGGACGGGTATTATTTTCAGAGGTGTAGATCAGTCTTCCGCTGGTCCAAAGAAGAACAGTAGCGCCAGCGATGTAGGCCTACATGAGATCACTCCGTGTGCGTCTTCGTTGCACTTCTGTTGTATTGTCATCGAAAGATAATTAATTGTAATAATGCATTGCATTGTGGGAACGTAAGAGTTGCACCTCGGACGGAATGGGGAGCGGAATCTGTAGTGTTTTAGGCAACATTTTTGGTAAACGACGACGCGGCGCTGTTCACTGCAACACCACCTCCACCAAAACTATCACATCTTCACGAAGCCTGCCACAGCCATGCCACCTCCTCACGATAACTCCACCACCGCCGGTGCCGCTCACAGCACCATGACCATTTTTTCGCCATAATTGCTTCATCGTGCTGTTCGAGCCTCAGTGTTGCTGGATGGTTTCTGTGCTACAGATGGCTCACTCAATGATCGAGATCGCTACTACTATTTTAATATACATGTACTATAGTACATGTATTAGACTGAACATGCCGAACCGATATATTTACAGCCTCAGCACACAGCAAATCATTTGACTTGGCTAATGTAAAGATTTGACCCACCCAGTGTCGTAATAAGACATAATCGAGGATTAGAGGTAATTACGGAAAAGAACCAGCCGCGCTACGCTTGGCTGGACTCCCCTCCGGCGCCCCCGCGGTTCATTGCGCTCGCGATATTGAGATAGAACCTCATGCCTCACGTTTTGCCCTCACGCGTTCGGCTCCGGTGGGGGGCCCTCTGCCCCTGCCCCTGCCTTCGCCGTGACGCTGCGGGAACGCGTTCCGGGGCCGTGTTAGATTGGTCGGGGGCTATCGCGCCACGGTTATGGTCACCCACGTCGCCCACCCCTGTGTGTTATCCCAGCGATTGGCGTGTGTTTCTCCTATTTTGTCCATGTATTACATGTATACCGGTACCGTATCAGTAAAGCTGGTCGGTCGGACATGAGCGCGCTTGCTTCACTCGGAGCGTCGCGTTGCGATCTGCGAAATTCGCAGGGCGCGATGCACCATAACACCACATGTATTGGCCACAGTTGCCGCAGCGCTGGTGTGAAATCATAAGGTAGGTGTGTCCAAACACCGATACCGGGTACAGTGCTACCCCACGTTATGCGCACCTTGATATTCAGATACCCCGTCATATCTATTCATCGATGCAAGGGAGCTATTACCAATCAATACAACTCTACTAGCGCTATCCTTAATCCCTCCGAAATCGCTTTTCGATCCCCCTGCGTATAACGAGGGGTAGCACTGTACACTGTAGGCAGTTGGCGAAGAAAATTCCGGGCCCAGGGCTCATCCTGTGTAGGTTAGTCTGGATGTGAACGTTAGGTGTATGACGTCCACTGTCGCAGTGAATGTCAGTCACTGACTGAGAGGTTCATGCATTTATCCAAGCATCCCACGAGCTGAGGGCTCGAAGAGCAATATTGGGCTGCTCGCCTCAAATCGCGAGCACAAAATCTGCGCTCTCTCAACTAAGTACGACGCAAACGAGCACTGCTCAATATGAGGACACTCAATTGGTTAATAATCTAGATTTTTGAGCTGACATTGTGAGCGATGCAAGCCTTCATAAGTCCCGTTGCAAGCTCCACAACAACATGTATGTACTACGGAAGCCAGCATTGTCGCCTTCAGGACGAGTCGCCCACGTGCGTATCAGCAGTATGCTCATTTTGCGGCCTGGCAATTTTTATCCAATCTTAGAGCTGATCTACGAGCAGCTCCCCTCCTCAAACCGATTGCCTGAGGAGCAGCCGAAACCTCACGAGCGCGCTCACAACGCTTTTGCTGCTCACGCTCGTTCCCGCGAGCACTGCTCACGGCCAGCTCGTGGGAAGCTTGCAATTTGCTGTTGGCTGAAAAACAATGAAGCCGGTTCACACATCCAAGGTAATTAATCTTGAGATCGACTTCTACGATCGGCTGATCTGCTTGCGGTAATGACGCCATCAATAACTGGACAATGTATACTATATAGATAGTACCCGTAGGTACGTGAGTGCTTCATGCACCGCTGTTTTTGGATCTCGACTGGCCACGGTAGCTGTGAACCATTCTGCAATTTGCTTCACCTGACAACACCAGTTCAAGACCCCTTTGCAGCTGCAGCATGCGCGTGTTCATCACTCTTCTAGTGGCTGTTGCCGCTCTTTTCGCAACAAGCGAAGCTGCTGTGGGTAGCACGACCAAGCTGACAAACATCGCCACCTCGGAGTCGATTGCTGATCTCCAGACGCAGAGCAACGGGAAGAGGTACCTGCGAGAAAGAGATACCGACGAGCTGGACAGCGAAGACAGAACTCTCGACTTCAAAAAAATCGGTAGTACTGTCAAGGGGTTGTTCGCCAGCAAAGACGAGAAACTTGTGAATCTCCTCAAATCGGGGGCGAGTACCGATAAACTACTTACGAAGAAAATCAATCCTGAAACTCTCGAAAGGGCGGTGTACAACCTCCAGAACAAGTTCAATCCTGAAGATTACAAAAAATTGAAATCCATGGCCAAAGCATACGGCAACGAATGGTACCGCACCAATAAGTTGGACCCTTTGTGATGTTGCTAAGGAATCAGGCAGCTCGTTTTCCGCTCTAGCTTTATTCGAGTCGTTAGCGCTATCAAAACAATATTTTGGATTACTTTCTTCCATACTAATGGTAATTTTGACTCTGTACCGTATCTTCCGGGATATTACTTCGAGACTCAGGCTTTGACTGTATGGGTGAGTGTGCTCATCCGGCAGTTCCTGACCAAAGTTGAAAATGAAAAGGCAATCTGTGCAATATAACATCCGCCTGGCTCTGAGGTGAAGGAAGTCCTGGATAGTAGTATAGTATTATAATAATATGAATCAATATTATTATTTATTTTAATTCAGTAGCACGACGTGCAC
>JAHWLE010001599.1:0-10255 GCA_024679135.1 Phytophthora foliorum | reverse complement strand
TGCTGCTGGACAGGCGGCAAGTGGTTGGCGGTGCGGAACACGGTGGTGGCGGTGGGCGCCGGCGCGGCGGCGTGCTACGGCTCGGACAAGTGGGCGGAGAAGAAGCGGAAGTAGTCGAGTGCTGGATTGCATCACATCAAAGGACAGTGCAGGCGGGAGGTCCTGGGTGATAACCACAGGAAGAAGAAGTTTTAAGGAAGGGCACAGCCCTGAACCTCACTATGGTCCTCCTGTCTTTTTGTCGTTTCATTTGGTTTGCAGGTGCGAAGAAGGATTCGGAACGGCGACTGCAAACGCAGTATTTTTGAGCGTGAAACAGTTTCAAGGGGCAAAGGTGATGCCATTTATTCTTGGTGGAAGCTTTGATGCTTGTAACGCACTGCTAGGATCAGCATCATTCTCTGGTGCCTCGTTCACCATGACCGAGCCAGCGACGCGGAACTTTATATCGCAGTGGTCTTACGATCGCGACCAGGGCCGTGAAAATTCTCGTGATGAAGCAATGCAATGGCTTAGTGCGGACCGCGTAGCAGAACAAATGCGGCAACGAGAAGAGCACCATGTAGGGGATGACTTTGATACGCTGGACTTCGAGACGCGAGCTGCTGCGCTTGAAGCTCATTTTTTTCAAACTGTTGAGCGTGATAGTCCTTCAGCAGCTCGAAAGTCGTCTATTCCTGCTAAAAAGGTGACTAGACCTCGGCCACAGTCAGCATTGCTAGCTCATCGCATCCCAGAAACTAATGCAACGAGCGACCCAAGCATCGGATTCGCTCCCCGTCCGCGCCCTCAATCGGCGAAGACCAGATCAGAGATGTCTTGCGCAACAAATGCGACCCAGACACAGAACGAAGTAACATGGAAGTCTCCTATCCAGCAACACCCTTCCAAGTGGAGAGAAATGCTGGCTCGCGGGCCCGAGTTTAAGCAGCTCACTCTGCGCAGACTAGAGCTCGAAACGTATGAGCTGCTGTACAATACTCTTCAGCGGCAACAAGTGGTAGACGCAAAACCCAGGAACCGAAGACGAAAGAGAAGGAACAACGAAAATGGCCCCAAAAACACCCTAGACCACAGCTCAGCACTTGCCTGCGGAAGTGGCCTTCATCTCGCTCGAAGCCGGAAGAAGCGGCAACAGGAACATGATCGGCAAATGATGCTGGGCAAGGGCCGACAATCGTCGCGCACCAGCGAGCAAGACAAAACAACAAGTGCTAGAGAAGACAAGCAAACGATACAAGACAAGACACGGAGGCGCAGCAAGCTGTTAAACAAGAAGAAAACCGAGAAGGAGATTCAAGAGCAGGCCATACCAATCAACCACGTATCGAAACACGAAAAACAGCGAGATGAACCCTCCTTGCCGCGTCAATCAAATGCGCCTAGGACGGCCAGAGTGCCATGGGTACCGTCGGGTTCAGCGAGCTCGCTTGCTATTAGGGGTATATCCTCAGAAACCAGTGAAGCACATTTGACCCAAGAAAAACGAATTGCCCAAGTGCTAGAAGTTTTTCAAAGTCACGCAAAATCGCACTTGCGACTGTCAAAACATGTGCAAGAGCAGTTGAAGAAAACACAGCAGTCGGCCAAAATCGCTAAAGCAAACGATTCTCGGAGGATAGAGCAGGTAATCAAACGCTCCCCTACAAACAAGAACCATCTGAAGCGTGCGCGTCCGGGGTCAGCCGTGAAACAATATTCTGACCGAGGGATTAACGTCGGCGCTCCGGTTTCCCAAGGGAACCAAGAGAACGATTTGGCGAATCATGTCGAATTTTATGGATCTACATTGACTGTGCCCGTCCTGAATACGTTTCAATCAGCTTCAGAAATGGAGCCCTTGTTCACTGCATCTCCGAGAACCCCGAAATTGATCGTACCTCCACTCAAACTGCCTCCGAATTTATGGGAATACCAATTGACAAATGAGACACTAGATGGCCTTTCAGATACTGATCAACCAAGCATCACGTTAAGATATACAGAAGCACATTCTCAAGTATCCCCGGCTGCTGACTCGACTCACTCTCCAGCGGGCGAAAATCCTCGAGATAGCTTGTCGAGTGACGAATTTGTAGATAGCGAGTTCAGAGCTTCTCGGATCGAAGACGTCATTCGACCTAGTGATGCACGCCCAAATGAATTGGGCAGTGACGGATACAGCCACGGCGACCAAAGGATATCAAGTGCAAGGAGACAAGAGAGCGTGGAAATCGAAGAGGGGTACCTGACAGAAGGTCATACTGAACAGGCCACCATCGGACTGTCAACCGAAAATGCAAAGCCTTCATCGGTAGAGTTTCCACAAGAATCACAAAGGAGGGAGATAATATCTCTCATGCCTCTTGGGGGCTATGGTGGTGTGACGAACGAGCTTGCTGGTCCTGGAAATGGCGATGCAAAAGGTCTGGAGAGTAATAGTACGATGTACACGCCTGCGCATCTCGGTGGAGGAGATTTAGTAGTAAGTACTTCGGAAGGAGTACAAAGTACCGTACGATCGAGCGAGGCATCGCCCACATTGGAGATCGCTATGAGCCCAACGATAGAAATCAGTGTCCAGTTGACAGCAGAAGTTCCCCGGCTTGTTAAGAAAGCAGAATCCGCGGATACAAGAGGCGAGCTAACATCAGCTTTGAACGTTGGTAAGATTGTGCAGAACGTCGAAAGTGATACTGTGAATGTTAACCAACAGGGCCCAGGTGGACGACCAGGTAGCAAATGTAACGCGGAAGACCTTGTTGGCTGTCACGAAAAAGTTGATTCCGCAAGTTTGCCTGCAACTACACATCCTGGCGTTGATGACTTCCAATTGGTTTCACACGATTCTTCCAAAGCTATTCGAGAAGAGAATGGGAATTCCGGGTCAATGATGACGAGCGGAATTGACGCTGCAATGTTGTCTGCTCCGATGTTGGATGGCCCCACAGAGAGTCAAGAAGATATCGAGCATCAGCATCGCGACTCTGACCCCTGTACATGTGTGACGTCGAGTGAAATGCTGTATGATCGCAACATCGCTGACCCAGAGTTTACTTCACAGCACGAACCTGCGCCCAGTAAGAGTGATCTTAAGAACACAGACGTTGATCTCAGAAATAACCAAGCAGCATTGCCGAATGCAAGTGAAGTAGCATCTGCCAGGACCAACATAACTACCGATGCTATCGCTGCAGATGCAGCTCTTCATGATCGTGACTCGGAAGACACGCTGCACGATCAACGTAATGAAAATCGCGAAATTGGCAGTGATCATGGTACTTGGAGTGTTCCACCGACCCTGATCACTAATGATACAGCGGTAAATATTGCACTGCAACCAGCGTGTATTACGCCGATGGACCAAAGCAGCGCAAGGATGAGTGATACAAACACGAAGAACACTACTGCAATGGAAGCTAACGAAACAGTGGCAAACGCTGTACTTACCAGCGAAGAGCCAACGCAAATGAAGCTAACGCCGCAAGCGAACGTGCCAGTTAGCCCAGCAAATGATAAAGCTGAACTACTACTGCAGAGCACTGATACTCGAGATACAACTCGCGATACTGGTCAGTCGATGCAGAACCAAGTATGTGCGGACCCAGAAACAAACAACCATGCTACAACCAAAGCTAAGAGTCTTGGCACTAAGAGTGGGCCCCGTTCGCCAAAGCGCAAAGTCAAGAAGGATGGCAAAAGTGCTACCCCGAAGAAGACAAAAGCTGCGGGGCCTGTACACGAAGGATTTTCCTCTCAATCTACTGTTGTAGAAGTTGCAAGTGCCGCGAGGTTGCCTGCACAAATCTCCTTGCCAGAAACCCACGACAGTATAGGTGGTCTAGCCGAAGAGGACCCTTTACTACTTCACCAACAAGAAGTGACCCGGACGTTCTTGAAGCGAGTTTCGTCACGGAAAGTGCTCGAATCGGAGAGTGCTTCCATTCGAACATGTAGAGAACAAATCGAGCGTGACGGTCAGTTGGGATCAACGGAGTCGGCGACGGCAAAGGTTGCCACTGCCGTCATGAATGTCGAGACTCAACTGGAGAATTCTGTAAAGGAGCGCGAAGACAACGACGGGGATTTCGTCTGGCCCCTGGAACGCGAAAGCTCTCAAGCCTTGAACGACTGCGAATCGACCGTTGAAATGTATTCTGCGACGACAGAGGAGCCCATTCCTATTCCGTCCACTGGTTTACCCTTTGAGTCAAAGGTGACGGATATCAATGCAAATCAAAAGATGAGGGATCTACTGGGTGCGGCCATTCAAGCTTCCGGACAAGAGAGCTCCGATAATCTAACCAGCGATGATCGCGAGGTGACGCAGGAACAGCCCGTATCAACAATCATTGACAAACTCACACCGCAGACAAATCCCGACGCTAACGAAGTCGTCGATAAAGATTTTATGCTGCCGCGTACGGAGCACCACAGAGCGGTTCGCAAAATCCAAGCTCAGTATCGATGCTTTGTTCGGCGTCGACTAATTCTCGACCAGCTGCGGTTCATGCTGGCAAAGGAGCGTCGCCAGGCTCGGAGGAAAAAAGCTAAAAAGGTCAAGACTGTCGACACGGTGGCAAGTAAGAACGAGAGCCCAGTGGCAACTGTTGCAATGGCGGTAGATGCAAACAGTATTGATGGCGCGCAGGATGTCCAGGAAGTTGCACCGAATTCGGTGAGTAGTGAGATAGGCGCCGAGATGTCACCGAGAGAGCTGTCAAGCGAGGAAGCGAAGCCATCGAAAGAGGATGCAATGCTTGGGGCCCGCAAGAATTCGTGTGAGTATGCGTTCGATCTCTTTGATGGTTCAAAAGACACGAGTGGAGAAATGACACAAGAAGTGCCTGCTTGGGAAATGGAGATTGGCGAGGACAAGGTATTGGTGGAGGCAGGTATTAGCATGCATGAGAATAGCTTGGCACAGCAACGCGACCAGCAGGAAAGACTCGCTGCTCCACCTGATACCAGTGCCGACACTACTACCAGCCTTGAACTTTTGCACGCTGAAGAGATGGTTCCTCAGCAGCAAGCTCTGCTTCAGGCGAGCTCGAGAATTGCGAGTCGTGAACCACTAGCAATTCTAGCCGCTGGTGTTTTGCCCACCTCCATGATGTTGGCCGAGCTTGCGTTCTCGGACGATACGAAAGTGCCTTCGGGTGCGGTGCCGATCGAAGCTGACGTTACCTCTGAAGTCGCAGAGGTGCAATCGCGTTGGGAGCGGTATGTGGACAGCACGACTAGCAAGTCGTTCTACTACAACCCCGCCACGAACGAGACGCAGTGGACAGCCCCAGCAGAGCAGGACTACGCCGCCATAATTTCGTCTCGCGCTACCCCGACAATGCCACACACGGCAACAACAGACGCCCCGACAAGCGGACAGCCCAAGGAATGGCAGGAGTTCCTGGACGAGGCGTGCGGCCAGATGTTCTACTACAACACCAAGACCGGCGCGAGTTCGTGGGAGCCGCCCCTCGGCTTTATTAGCTCTGCTGAGGTCGTGGCGTTGCCCCAATCCGATGCAACAGCCGAAAGCGCAGCGAGTGCGTGGGTCATGTACATTGACCCGGCGAGTCAGGCGCCGTACTACGTGAACGTGGAGACGCTGGCCACGAGCTGGGAGCGACCTGCAGACTTTGCCGCAACGGAATCCAAGACGACCATGAACGCTGCCGGCGAAGATACCTACATCATCGCAGTTTGAGCTAATAGGATACTCGTAGGGACCTGATAAACCATTTATCGGACACCGTATGATATGCGTAATACGTATGAGTCCTCGCACGTTGCTGTCTTATTTGTTCAGCTGTTGGCCACGTGCTTCGGCCGAGCTTGGCGCACAAGTGCCTTGGTGCCCTGGTTTTGGATAGCCGGAAGAGCTGCTGGTAATCTCGGTCACTTGGCTGCCATTGTGGCGACCACCGCCTGCCCGGCGTGAATGTTCCTGAAAGAAATGTGGGGCGCCGCGCCAGAAGCTCGAAAGCGCATTGTGCTGTCGTGCATTCTGGCTGCGGCGTAGCTATGGATGGACGCGAGTAGTAACGCGCCACCTGCCTTTGAGTTTAATGAAAGCGCCACAAGCCGGCGACGCCCACGGATATGTGGACTCGTGTGGACTCATGGTGGCGCGTGGAAGAGAGTGAGCAATATGGCTCCGCGACAGTCGCCACCATGCCGCGAAAGAAGGCTACATGTACGCTGTAAATGTATCTGCAGATTGAGCCCGTGACAGGCTAGGGGCATTGCATTGTTGCGTAATGCTTGGCGCTGGACTGCGGGTGATACGCACCTGCTAGTTCACCGCAAGTGCAATCGCCAAGTGATGGCTATTGCATACTCCGTCGCTCGCTTGCGATCTTGGCTGTTGCCGCGTCGCGGACATCGGACCTTGGGGACGATCTCTGCACCAGCAATCGGCATGCAATTTGACGCTTGTCATGCTGGACAGCCTCTTGTTGCAGTCTCCACGGCCGATCGTTCCGATTTTTTTTGATTTGAGCCGAGCAGCAATTTGCCGATCCCGGCACCGCTCGAGGCGCGCGAGTTCCACCAGTCTCGGCGCTCTATGGTGAAAGCATTGTCCACCTTGGACGTCGCCCGCTCGTGGGGATACTTCAGATTTTGCCAACAGCACCTCACCTTGCTGATGAACCGCGTCGGTACAGTGTTGACACATATGACGGTACAGTCTGGTGTATTGTATTGGCGTTGTGGGCTCATTTGGCTCAAACGGTTTGAGTCAATTGTCGGGCATGGCGCTCCATGCTGCGCCCGACCAGCAGCAGGCTCGGGAGAGGTTTCCAGTGCTTCGGTGCAGAAATGCGGTGCCCTGCAGCAGAACCAGCTGGGCTCTTTTCGTGGCGAAAAGTAAAGGCGCTCAGTATGTTTCGTGCAGGGAGAGGCCTGTCTTCCGACTCTCCTCTGCCTGTGCCGACCAGAGCGACCGGGAGTCGGTTTAAGCAAGTCATTTCCAGATTGCTCGGCTTTTTGCTGCTTGTTGCTGGCGGAAAACAGACTCGACCCGATCGAAGGCGTCGAAACCGAGCCGCCCAGTGTCACTAGCTAACAGCCCCGCCCCGTTCAGGGAAAGCAGTCACGCAGCACTTTTCCTCCGAGAAACTTACTTGTCTAGCAGGATGAAGGTCGTCTCGGCCTTCGCCGCAGCGGTGGCCGTGCTCTTGGGCGCCGCCGTGCAGGCCGCCAACATCGACTCGGGCTTCACGCAGGACGGCTCCACCACCTACTGCATGGGCATCTCGTCCTCGAACGGCACAGTCGGCACTCTCAGCTTCGACTCGCTCGAGGCCAGTAACGTCGGCCGCTGCCCCGTGGGCGTCACGCTCTCGCTCACGGCCTCCGAGTTCCACGTGAGCGACCTCATCACCGTCAAGTGGACGGCCAAGGCCAACTCGGGCATGAGCGGCGCCATCTTCCCGAACGCCATCGACTCGGCCACGGGACTCCCGGGCGCCGTGACCATGTCGTCGCTGTCGGCCTGCACATCCGGCACCAACTGCGCCACGTACGTGGGCGGCACCCCGACAGGAGCCGACGGAACCAGCAGCGGAGCTTTCGCGACGGACGGAACGAAGGCCCTGGAGACCAACACGTTCACGCTGGCCACGGCGGGAGACTACATCATTGTGGGTCTCGTGGCCCTGCCCGGCGACGCCTCGCTCAGCCTTTCAGCGGAGGAGTACATTGTCTTGAAGAAGATCAGCATCGTGTCGGCCGACACCGTCATCTCGTCCGCGTCAACGTCCACAACAGGTAGCGTAGGAACTACATCATCAAGTGGATCAAGTGCGACCTCATGGTCAACCACTGCTCCGCCCGTAACAACTGCCCCGCCGCTAACATCGGCGCCGTCGTCTTCCACAGGTTCTTCGGACACTGGCTCCTCGGCCGGCAGCTGGAAAACCGCGACGAGCGCCCCTGGAAGCACCTCAGGCAGTGCGGCGGAGCAGAGCTCGACGTCTGGATCGTCCACTAACGAGGACAACGTGACGTCCGCGGAGTCGTCAAAAACGACCACCGCGCCGACGACTTCGGATGACACGACGCAGCAGACTGCCTCGGGCTCATCTGGAGCGACGAAGTCGGCGTCCACTTCCTCAGGCAGCGATAACATCTTCGGCACGAACGGCGTGATCATAATGGCAGCAGTCGTTGGCTGCTGTATCGTGGGCGTTGTGGGGTTCGCCTTCGTCTTGCGCCGCCGTAAGGAGCAGCGCATGAACGCGAACAAGGCCTTTGATCTAAACTCGCCGTCGATGTCAAGCGACATGGACGACAGCGCTCTCAATGGCGGCGGTAAAATCGATCTCACGTACGTGGCCAACATCTCCTCTCGCAACAACGACAAAGCGACGATGAACATGATGAGCGACGAGTCTTCGGTTGCTATTATGGCCTCGGCAGAGCGTGGCTCGGAGCTGAACTCTAGCAATGGCAGCTCGATGCACTCGCTTCCGAAGAGCAGCCTGGACACTGATGAGTACTCGGATAAGGTGAGCTATGGCGCCTCGGGACCCACCGGACTCCAGAACGAGGCTGAGATTGATTCCTACCGCATGAGCAACATGTCGGACCTTTCGTCCGTTGCCGGTGGCGCTCAAAGCGAAGCGTCCATGTCCAACTTCGGTGACTCGGTTGTGTCGGCGAGACAGAACAATTACCTGCAGCCTGGTGACTGGCACGACTCGGAGTCTTCACACATGGACTCTCGTCTGGATTCGATGGAGCAGGCTGAGCTGAAGGCCCGCGGATTCGGCAGCATTGGTGGATTCAGCACTGTGAGCGGATTCTCCGAGGACAACACGTCCCGCATCACCGGGATGAGCGACCACGATTCTAACCGCGACATGGGCTTCTCGATGTCGTCGCGGCCGACGGTCGAGTCGCGCTTCACTGAGGACTACCGTCCCACGGAGGAATCGCGTGCTACGGTAGAATCGCGTTTCACCGAGGACTACCGCGTTACCGAGGACTCGCGTGTGACCGAGGACTCTCGCGCTACGGGCTTCTCGGAAGCTATGGACGAGTCGCGCCTCCAGAGCGAGGTGTCGGTTGACTCGTACGGTTTCCGAGCATCGCGTTCTAGCGCGGATTCGTACAGCTCTGGAGTGTCCCCATACAGTCGCGAGGGCTCGCGTATCAGCGGCTTTAGCGTCGACTCGGACAGCTCCAGCAGGTACTAGACGAACAGTGCTTGGTAGTTGTCGTTTGGTTTACCACTGCTAGAGGAGGCGGAAGTGCTGAAGGGTGAACGAGTGAGTCTTGTGGTTTTGATCTCGTATGCTCCAGTACCCTTCGAGTTGGTTGATAATAATGTTATGTGGTTGATACACTTACATGCGTCTTCGACGGCAATACAGTTGACAAACGTTATCGACTCGCGTTTTGCATGTATTTGAGCACAAGAGGAATATGAAGAGCTGCCTATCGATTAGCCAGAACCACGGTCTGCTTTACACTTGCTTAGATAAGCTTGTGCTCCTTGGCCTGCTGGGTGAGGTTCTCAATAGTCGAGGGCTCGCACTCCACAAGCGGGGCGCGCACGGTTGCCGTGCACTTGCCCATGAGCTGCAGCACCTTCTTGATGGGCTGCGGGTTGGCCTCACTGAACAGCGACTTGACCAGGAAGATCTGTGAGCAGCAACGCAAACGTGTTAGTACCAAAGCCACCTTGCCTATCTGTGAACAACTTCAATCCAAGCGTACGTTTTCCAGAGCAGCTTTGCGAGCCGCGGGGTAGTCGCCCTTGAGCATCGAGTCCGTGACAGCCAACACCTTCTTGGGGGCTGTTAGCACACGACGGTAACCCCACACAGCGCGTAAGTTTCCAGATTCGAAAGCATTCACACAGCAATTTCATCGACATTGGCACTTACAGGCGTTGGAGAGCACACTGATAACACCGGTGGCGCCCATAGCCATGAGGGGCAGGGTCAGGTTGTCATCGCCCGACAGGATGGTGATGTCGCACAGGGCGGCGATCTCCATGGCCTGGTCCAGCGAGCCCGTGGACTCCTTGATGGCGACAATGTTGGGCAGCTTGTTGAGCTCGGCGATGGTCTGCGGAGACAGGTTGACGTTCGTCCGGCCGGGGATGTTGTAGACCACCACGGGCAGGCCCACCTCGGCCACAGCCTTGAAGTGGGCGTACAGGCCCTTCTGCGTGGGCTTGTTGTAGTACGGGCAGACCACGAGGCAGGCGTCGGCGCCGTGCTCTTTGGCCGCCCGCGTGAGGCGCAGCGCCTCGGCGGTGCTG
>JAHWLE010001598.1:0-10260 GCA_024679135.1 Phytophthora foliorum | reverse complement strand
CTTGGCGTCTGTCTCGGGGTGGTCCTGCGTGCTGCTGCTGCTGGGTCGGCGCTTGACGTCGCGCGCGAGGGATTCCAGTGACCCCCACAGCGCGTCGAACTCGCCCATGGTCTTGTACACGAAGTAGACGCTCGCGGGCGCCGCGGGCCGCACCTGCACCGCGAACTTGTCGTCCTTGCCGCCGATGCAGGACGTCACGGTGGCTGCCATGGTGCGCATGTTCATTCGCTGCTGAGGGTTTGTTCGCTCCGAACGACACTGGCCCGATGGTGTGGGGGGCAAATCGCCTAATGAGGCAGTCGCTGCGAGGCAGGCAGGCGCTGGTAGAGAGCCGCGCGAGAGAAGGGGCTGTCTCAACCCTAACTGCTGAACTGACGTCGGTCCGCCTCTCTGTCAAGTTCACAAGTGTTGGGAAATGATTTTTCAGACGGCTCCGGGCTCTGCGACGCTGGGCCTGGGCGCGAGTGGCAGCTTCAGCGCGGCTTCCTGGGCGGGGCAGCATCGTTTGACTCTTGACGGTGCCGCCGAGCATGGGCCGGCAATTGCCGTTTATTGACGCCGCTCGCAGTTGCACCTTGCAGCGCGGGATCTGGTCGGATCGCGGGGTCCTCGCGGTGACTGTTTGGATTGCCCTCTGTTTGATTCCGCTGACTTGGCTTCCATCCGCTGTCTATTGAGGGAACCACAGCTGGGCGAACGGAAGCGCGGGGCGCGCACCCCCACAAGACGCGAGAGCAACCGTGCAAATGCTCTACCTGATGGTTGGGTGCCATGCGGCTGCCATTGCCGTTGGCGTTGACCAGTGTCGGCCGGCAAAGTCTCCGCATGATTGCCATCGCAGCGAGGTCGCACGTAAGAGACCACATGCAGCTATTGCAGCACGGGGCGAGTCAATCAAGTGCGGCGGCGGTGGATTTTCAAACAGGTTCATGTTGGACAAGGGGAGATATCATCAGGGATATACAATTTTCAAGTGCATCGAAGGGGATGGGCGGCAGGTTCGAGCGCCGTTTGAGCCACAAGAACGTCAGCGCATAACACGGGCGAATGACACTCTTGTGACAGATACGGAACAGCTGGTTTGCGCACGTCACCTCGTCTGCCGTCGAGATGCCTTGCGTTTTGTATGAAGATGCAGAAACGGCCGAAGGCCGGTCAACTGTAACGGCTATCCACTTTGGAGGAGGACAACCGCGCCAAATGGGGATCGACGCTGGAGAGCAACAGGCTTCGGTCTCAGGGCGCGCCACATGGACACTTCGCCTCCCAGCACGAGGAAAAAAAGCATAGCGGCCATATGCTCGCGTTGTATTTGGCGACGGCCACGACGGCAGCGTTACTGCTGGCTTGGCGCTGAGTCAGTCGAGCCTGGAGCGTTCGCGTTGGTCCGCCTTGCAGACGTCCCACTTGGGCCGACGCCGCGGATGGCTCCGACGCAGCTCGCATCGTCTCTTGGGGGTCGCGAAGCCCGACGCCGGCGCCGTCGTTTCATTGTGGTGCCACCAACACATCCGCGAGATTGGCCTGAAAAGGACGTCTGCCCCGGCCCCGCGTAGAGACCGAAAGCGACTTGGATAGACGCCACGGAGCAGCGGGCACATCGGATGACGAGGTGGCGCGATGCCGATCCTCGAGTCAAGCCCCGGGGCGGGATGTGGAAGTGTGCGCGTTGGAAAGGTCGAGTGACTCGCGCTCAGTATGTAAAACGGTCTGCTGGAGAGACTATCGCCGTGATGGCGGCGCACGTTTCTCAGCGTGCAGACGCTCGCGTTGGGCCTCCCCGTTTCATGCGCACGGGTGTCCCTAGGTTTTCAAGCCATGCACTTTGCTGGCGTTGGGCGTGCTTGTGCCGGCCGGACGACGTCCAGCTAAAATCATGCGACGCAGCGTGATTTACAGAGCTTTGAAGTGAGGTGAGCCTGCTTCAACCGCACGAACCACTGCGCCGCCAGCATCTCTCCAGAGGCGGGATCCCGGCTCCACCGATCGTAAGTCAAGCGCGCCACCCACCGGCACATTGTCGTTTGGCAGGCACAAGTTGACCCCTTGACGTCGCCGCTGGACCGAAGTTGAAAGTGGTCGGCCGTTGCTAGTCGCGGCTTCGGAGGACGAGCCCAGTCTGCACCCGGTGTTGCCAGTTTGATGCAAGCGTTGAGGTGAGCTTGCCACCTACTTCGCCAGCCTAGGCGTCCGGCACCGCTGACCCGCTCGCTGACGCTCTGCGTTACGATGCGTCGAGTGGAGAGCAGCATTCGGCAGCGGTGTCTGCAGCCTCGAGACCGAAATCATGCTCGCACCGGACGCATTGGCGCGATGGGCTCCAGTTGCAGCGCTGAGTTTCAGACGACGCATGGGTCGGCCCTCGTCGATCGTCGATCGTCGATCTCGGTAGCTGCGAGCTGCTAATATCCGCCCTCGCCATTACAGGTGTACCAGTGAGGCCGTGCAGAAAGCGTCGTCACGCTGATAAATGAGGGAGGCACGCGCGTATCACAAAAATGCCATCGCGTTCTACGAGTCATCCAGCGCTGTAATATCGGCGGAAACAGAGCATGGCCGCTCCAACCTTTGCTGCCAGCCCTCAACCTTTTCGTGGACCAAGCCTCATGGACGCACATCGTCCAAAAAGATTCACTGGTGCGTCCACGTTATTAGTAATACAGTATGCAGGGAGGACGGCGCTAGATCGGCTTTGTGCACGCATTTCTATCGGATACAGCCTTCTACCGGTCGTCGTGCTGCCCCACGCCGACGTAGTATTATAGCTACTGTTGGTCTGCTATCATTTGCGCACCCAACCTCTGTGGCTAGGATTCCATACTACGACGGGCACCCCAAGCCGACACCGTATCCACAGAAAAAGGCAACTTGAAGTTGCCAGAGTGATTGTCGTTGTGATCCTCGCTATCTTTGGTGGTCTATAATAAGGGAAGAAGCTGCTGCAGTGAGGACTGGGGCCAAGTTCTCTCGCCGCTGTAACACTTCAGGTCGCTCGCCCATCGATCTGCCTTGCTGTGAGGGTTTGACTTTCGAGAAGCTCGACATTCCGGGAGTGGAGCAGCAGATGTCGCTGGCTCGAGGCCCGGACCTTTCACAGTCCACCAGTGACAGCACGCCGCTGTTTCTGCTGGCGCCCGCAGCACTGCGGCCCATGACCAGCCATGCGCGGATCGAAGGTGGCGCGTCGTACACGAAAGGCGAGCACGACGTCGCGAATCCGCGGCCGATCCCGAGGAAGAATTTCCTGCCGCAATTACCGTCAAAGACTGACAGCCTCGGAGCCAACAAAGCAGAGGAGGACACGGATAGCGACGCATACAAGCAAAAGATGTGGGCAGGCCAGGCGAACATTCTCGTGACGGTGCGTCTGCGCCCGCTTCTGAGCCACGATCACGGTCGAGAAGAGATCGTCAAAGTTGTCGGGGATAAGGAGGTCGCGGTGCTGACTCGAAGCCCCGGTGGAATGGTGGAGGCAATGCTTAGTGCAAATTCCCCAGTTCGTCGATATACCATTCACCCGCTTCGGAAGCCTCGACATGCGTCTGCGTCCCCTTCCATTTCGAGTGGGCCGTCTGGAACACGCAGCCGGGAAAAGCGGTACGCGTTTGACTACGTGTTCACCCCGCATGATGGCCAGCAAAAAGTTTACCAACACACTACCAAGTTTTTGATCCACGGTGTGCTCAATGGTTTCAATGCCACCGTGTTTGCCTACGGCTGTACGGGAGCTGGAAAAACGTACACCATGTTTGGCACACCAGAAGAGCCTGGTATCATGGCAAGGACGCTTGAGGACTTGTTCCGAAACATCGAGCGTGTACATGCAGATCCAACAGGTCGCGTGCAGTATCGAGTGGCAGTCTCCTTTCTGGAGGTTTACAACGAAAACATACGTGATCTGCTATCTGCGAGCTCGTCATGTTCATCTGCGTCCTCCATGCCAACCTCCGAGTTCTTGGATTTGCGCGAAGACCCGGTTCGGGGGTCTGTTGTGGCCGGACTTTCAGAAGTAGAAGCAAATAATGCACATGACGTTATGAAGCTGCTACGCAGAGGCAACAAGTATCGGTCACAGGAAAGCACAGCGGCAAATTCAGTCTCCTCTCGGTCGCACGCCGTGTTACAAGTGCATATAGCTCAGCAAGAGAAGTCGACTCCAAATGGACCCACGTCAGACCCGACCGAAAATGACACAACACCTTTAGGTGACGATGAAAGACCCGACAACACGGAGGTAAAGTTTGGAAAACTGTCTCTGGTAGACTTGGCAGGCAGCGAGCGAGCAGCAGTGACGCAAAATCGCGGTCAGAGGCTTCTTGAGGGAGCCAACATCAATCGATCATTGCTGGCACTGGGAAATTGCATCAACGCTCTGGGTGAGAAATCAACACCAGGATCGTTTGTGCCGTACAGAGACAGCAAGCTAACGAGGCTGCTGAAGGACTCGTTGGGTGGAAATTGTCGAACGGTGATGATTGCCAACGTAAGTCTCGCTGCGTCGAGCGTTGAGGAGACGTTGAATACACTCAAGTATGCAAATCGAGCCAAAAACATCAAAACGACCGTAAGGAGAAACATCGTCGAGTCTGATCAGACTACAATTAACCAGAGCAGCCTCGTGGCCAATCTTCAAGAGGAGATAGCGACACTCAAGAAAGCGCTACTTCGACAGCAGGAGCAAGCTGAAGCTGGGCGACATTCTCCAGCACAGTCCGAGTTACGCTGGGTCGAGAGCGACAAATCGTCCACCACCAGCGGCAACAACAATTCCGAAGAAGAAGATTGGAAGTCAGCCAAACTGCGCGAAGCCCGCCAGTATATCACAGAGTCTTTTGAAGAGCGTCGTAGATTGCGTCACGCGCTATTGAAGCTTGAACACCAGGTGAGCGGTTTGCCAAGTCCGTCTTGTTGATACCGGTATGCTTGTTGCTAACAAGCTCTTACTGCAGGTTCGAGTTCGTGTTCGGGAGTTGCAGACTTCAGAAAATATACCTGCGCTGGTTGCAGGCCCAAATGGTGTGCAATCTCCTGTAAAATCTACATCGATAGCCACCGAACAGAAGACACAAGAAAACTTGAGTTATTCGACGGCAGTGATGACAAGTACATTGACTACAAGCGCACCTCCAACCAGCGATGGTACCAGTGAAACTACAGCAAATAGCAAGGAAGATCAACTTCTTGTCTCCTTGGTGCGTGAGCGAGATGGATTGATACAGCAGCTGGCGAGGAATGAACGGGCTATGGATGAATTCCGTCGGGGAATCGAGCAGAGTCCTTTGATGGAGCGCAATGCACTGATCCGTGAGGTATTGTTGATGGAATATCGGATTGGGAACTTGGAAATCGACAAGATGCAGCTACAAACATTGCAAGATCTCCAAATGGGCGTTGGTCCGAGCCTAGAGGGCCAGCACGGGAACAATGACGATTTGTGCACAGAACCACATGACGTCAGGCTTATCTCCGCCGGACAAGATGATCATCATCTCAGTCTTCCGGCACTTGCCTTGAAAATCTCACAGCCTCAAACCACTGACCGTGATAACAGTCGTGTTCATCTACCTGAAATCAAGCCAACTAAAACAGGTCGGGGAGGGTTTTTGGAGGAACTTCGCGAGCATCTGTACCCGAGTAGGTCACACACACATCGCAACGATCTGCAGCAAGTGGCCCACACCGTTGCTCCTGCGACCTACCACAAACATTGGGGACTTCATCTGAACAATGCCTCTCTTCCTTACATTCGGTTGAAAAAGAAAACCCCGGTACCGCTGTACGTTGAGCCGACCACAACCGGGAGCCTAGCAGCAACGATCGCGTTGGGAAAATCACCGTCAGCGACGTCACTGGCAGAACCATACCTCAAGTCGCTTAAAAATCGGCACAAACCTTCGCGGGCAACAGGGAAAAGTCAGAGCAAGACGCTAAAGTAATGATGTTCAATTCTCTGACTTGCAAAAGGAAGTTTTTGATAACCGAATGAATGAAGAAAGCACCACGCTGCTTTATATTGTGGTGCAGCGTTATCTACCTAGTTGAAATACTTCACTTCGAAGCTAACGGACGTACAGCGTTCGTTGGCTGTGGGTGAAAACGAAAACGTTGGAAGTGGATGGTGTGTGATAAGAGAGCGTATGAAGACTTAGCATCAAGCTTTTACTTCAAAACGTCTCGGAAATGGAGTTGTTGCGCTTGCGATAAGCCGGTGAAGGCTGTTCGGAACCTCCTTCCATGCCTTCCGAGATCAGCGCACGGATTTTCTCATAAAAACGCTTGAACTGAAAAATATCAACCTGCTCAAGCCACAACGCACAGGAGTTTGTTAGAATGTAGACACGAGGTATACGAATAAAGACGATGTCATCAGAGTCAAACATACGTGGCCGCGTCGGAATTCCACAAGATACACACCGCGCTGGAAGAGAAACACCTGCACGGTACAGGTCAGGAGACCAGCATACCGCACCTCGAGCTGGTAATTGTCCCAATCAATAGTCACATTCTGTGGGACCTTGGAGTACTCGTACGGAAGCGGGCACGGGTTGGCTGCCAGAGTTATCTCAATGTTAGATAGCACCAAACGTGCCGGTAGTGCCGTAAGGAATCGCGTGGAGCGGGCCACAACGTCGCTATATGACGGAGGTGGCACTAGGTTTGTCGCCTGCTGACCCTCATCTCCAGCTTGAACGGGTTTGCTGGCAGCGTCATCTCCTTTTTTCTCTGCTGGTATCAGAGGCTCTGTCAATATACGGCTGAAGGGAAGTCCGGGCTTCTCATCAAGCGCCACTATTGACTGCGGAACAAGTGGAGGAGAACGACCTAGGATGTTGATGCCCTCGAAGGCACCGGAATTGCCAATGTCACCATTTGTGAGTTCCCGAAATCTCCCGCGAGCAAAACCGCGAAGAAACAATTCTGGGGGTGAGTTGCGACGGAATCGAATGGGCATGGTATCTCGTGATCCGGTGACAAGCGGGGGCGACACGAAGCGGTGCTGGTGCCTCTGAGTGGTAGCTTCCTGCGATATCAAATGGACCGTGGGTACTATGACATCGCTGTTATCGCTATCCGCATTACCACCGAGTTGCCCTGCAGCCGTACTTCCAGAAAGGTTCATTGACGTCGTCATAGTCGCTTCTCGGACAAGTGCCTCCTGTTTCAACAAAGCTGCAGCTTCCGAAATGTTGCACGCATCTAACTCTTTGGTCGATGGCAGTGAAGCGTCATCGTCTTCAAGCTCCAACTCGAAGCTGTCGTTGTTCTTTGCATCACGAGGAGAACTCAATGGCGTTTGTCCAGACATCGTCGAGGTTTCGTCCACTGGGGGCATGTACCCAACTACTCCCGCGAGATGTTTGTTCACACGGAGACCTTGCTGTGGGGACGGCGGGCAGCGAAATGCATGTCCGTGAGGGCTGGGAGATTTAGCAAGCAGCCTGGTGATTGCCTGGGGTGACACAGAGCCAAGACGGCTCGGATGCACATGCTGCCCCAAATCAATACCGTCCTGCAGGGTGTTAATAGCCACATCCATACGATTCTTGTAAGTAGAATGAGGCGATGGTGGTGGTAGCCCGGGTGTGCTGAGTGGTGGGCCATTGCTTGGCGGTTGATCGTCTTCCAGCATGGATGGGCTTGGCTTCTTCAGCTTTTCACCTCGCACCCAAACGTGACGCTGAGCTTCTTCCACCGACAGACGCATGCATGCATCCGGGTAAAGTAATTGTGCGATCAATGACTTCAGCTCCAGTGAGAAGTGCGCCGGGAAGAACCACGTGGGGAACTCGACTTCGTCTGTGGGATCGTCATCACTGTATTTGGTATTGTATGACCATTTGCGGAAGCGGTCATACCGCACACACTTGAGTAGGTCCTTGCCGAACGGCAAGTTACCCGCAATCATTGCGTACACGATGATACCAATAGACCACGCGTCAGCCTTAGCTCCATCGTAGCCTTGGCCAGCATCCATAAGAACTTCTGGTGCTACATAGTGAGGAGAACCGACCACCGAACGTAATCGCCGAATAGCTGGCTGATCAACACCGTTTCCATTAGCACCACCGCCCGCGTCGTTATCGGTGAAGGCGAAAATGGCCGATAGTCCGAAATCTGCAATTTTTAGCGTCGAGTGCTCCTCATTGTCAGCCAAAAGTAGGTTCTCAGGCTTGAGATCACGATGGCAGACGCCTGAGTTGTGGCAAAACGCCACTCCGGAAATGAGCTGACGAAAGTAAAGGCGCGCTGTCTCCTCGTCGGTGCCGCAGTCCAGCTTGATGCGGTCAAAAAGTTCACCGCCACCAGCAAGTTCGAGCACCAGAAACGTGGTGCATTTGCTGTCCTGCACGAGTTCCAGCGCTTCATCCAGACGCAGCACGTTTTCGTGGTATTCAAGTCCCGACATGTTCGAAATCTCTCGGTGAATCGAGCGTCGCGTGTGCGCGAACTTAATAAACTTCTTCGGGATCCGAGGAACCTTGATCGTTTGGTTCTTCACCTGGACTTCCTGGTACAACTCCGCAGGGTCTGCCTGTTGTCGACCTGGACTGCTGCTGTCTTGTTGGTTCACCAGCTCGCCCCACACTTGGATGCACTGAGGCAGTGTAAGTTCTCGAACGTGGCCCGTGAACGGATCTTCAAAGGCCGCAATCGCCTGTTTGGACGTTGGGTGAATCAGCCACCACACGTTTTCTACTCGAATGCGCTCGGTCGTGGCTCTCGCAAAGTTCGTCCGCGTCCGGTGGTTTCCTCCAGCAAACGCGCGTCGGTCGGACCTCAGTGCGTTGTCGTGTCCACGTTCCTCTTCGTCCGACGGCAGCATCACCACGGGCTTCCCCTTGACAGCCACAATGCACCGCGCTAGCAGCGTGCTGGGGAAGAGTTTGTAGCCGACGGGATTCAAAATCTTGATGGCCACGTGCTGCTTGGTCTTGGTCGAAAAGGCCTCGTACACTCTGCAGCACACAGCAGGTTAGTAAGTCGCTAGTCACGGCAAAAAGGCTGCGGGTTTCGACTCACACGCCGGCGGCGCCTCCTCCGAGGTAGCCTCCGAGCTCGTAGATGAGCTCGTTGCCGCTGTAGATGGCCTGGCCGTCGTAGTGGTCCACGCGGACGGTCTGCAGCTTGCGGCGCCTCTCGTTCATCATCTTGTGGCGACTGCGGAGGGCTCGGAATCAGACGGCCACGCAGGACAATAACCAGCTGATTACGGAGGGAAAGGACGGGCTGGGGGTGCACGGCGTCCTGGGCTCGGATGGCCAGCGGAAAAGCACGAGCACGTGGACCGAGCGCGCCGCCGTCGAGTGCGCGAGCTGGAGCGGGGCGGGGCTCGCTGCAGCGAGTGTCCTTTGGCGCTGCGTCCCCAGCGAGATGCAGTTGATGACTGGGACGGGGGACAACCGACTCAGATTGGCGTGCGGCGTTTCGGCCAATGACAGTGCGCTACGGAGGTTTTGGACCAATGGCAGGAGGGCAAAGGCTATTTTTAGGTGTAACGGATGACGTCGTCGCAGCCTGAGGCGGTGATGTAGGTACTGAGCGGACCATACTGAGGCCAAGAGAGTGGTAACGCTGGCGTTAGCGCGCGTTCGTCCGATCGGCTCATGCAGCGGCCGCTCGTGCGCCAGCCACGTTTCATTGGGCGAGCGCGGACTGACGCGAGCTGCTTTCTGGCAGCCAAGGGGTGCCGGAAGTGTAGGCTCGCGCGATGACTGATGCAAAGTATGGAGCGCTGCAAGAACGGTGCGGGCATTCGCGGCGAGTTCCATTGGCTACGATGTTGAAGTTGTCCGGCGGCGCGCCGCGATTGGCTGATAAACTTGGTGTGGCACAACAGTGTAATAATCAAAACAAGGTGCAAAGATTGCACCGTGTTTTGAGATTAGTGTGTGCCACTCGGATGTTCTGTTTTGGACCAATCCCAGCGCTTCAACCGCCATCGTCGCCTACAGGCGATGTTGATCTCAAGCGCATTCGCCAACGTGCATCGCCGCTGTATCGGTCCTCAGACCTTTTCGACCATCGACCATGAGCAAGGCACTACTGCAGGGAGTTCAGCTGACCAACGCGCAGGGCGAGTCCGTGCAAGGTGAGCAGCTGGGACAGGACGGCAAGGTGCTGGCGCTCTACTTCGCGGCCGACTGGTGCCCGGACTGCCGCGCCTTCCAGCCGGCGCTCAACAGCTTCTACAAGGCGGCGGGCGACGACCTGGACGTGGTTTTCGTGGGCTCGGACGCCTCGGCCGCCGACCAGCTGGCG
>JAHWLE010001597.1:0-10267 GCA_024679135.1 Phytophthora foliorum | reverse complement strand
TGCTGCGGTCGCCAAAAAGGCGCTGGAAGGCGCCACGTCCGGCTCTGGCGCCTCGGATGCATCGCAATTCGGCTGCTGCTGCGTCAGAGACGAGGGATCGTTAGCGCTTGAGGTATCTGGAGGGTTCGTCGGCGTGTCCTCGTCAGCGAGCGGGTCGAAGTTCGGGGCGGGGAGCTCCGCGTCGCCGTCAGCGGCGGCGGCAATTAGCGCATGCTCCTCTTCCATTGGTAAATGGAATAGTGATGGAATTCCCTCGTGTGATTGGCCAAGTTGGACGCGTTTTTAGGTTTATTCGTTCAAAATTGGTTTAATCAGCCGCATCACTTGACCACTTCAACAACCAGTAAATTCATCTATGCATTGACACTTTACACTACCACTACACATTACGGCTGTTCTTTCGCTGCATGGCAGCATCCGTGCAGATCGGAGCTGTCCTTGCCATTCGGGTCTTCAGGCACGTCCAGCGTCGGGTTGCGGTCGAAGAAGCCTTCGGGCACCAGCTTGAAGCCTGCGTAGTCCACGGGCATCATGGGCCAGTCCTCGACGCGCGGGAAATGAGTGAGGCCGAACGTGTGCCACAGCACGATGTCTTCGCCGTCCACCGGGCGGTTGCCCTTCACGTAACTTGGCAGACCGGCGAAGCCCGGGTGCTGGTTGGGCGTGTACCCGGCAGCCCACAGCTCGTCGCGAGCGTACTTGGTGACCCACAGGTGCTTGGTCGAGAAGTTGGCGCGCTTCCAGATGGAGGATCCGTCCGCAGCCAGCAGCACTGGTTGACCCTCCGGGAAGAGGGCGAAACCAGTAGAGCGACCAAGGCGGTTCTTGGACTCGCTTGAGGCGATTCGCCACACGCGGCCCTTGTCCATCGCCGCCACGCGCTGCGCGTCGCTCTCCTTTTTGAGACGTGTAGCTGTACGGATGAACGCATTACCGTGGGGGTTGTCAGGGCTGATAGGTAGACGCTTCGCCTCCAGCTCGTCGACATGGCACTTGTTCCCGTCGATGGCCACATCCAGGCGTGCAGAGAACAAGTGCTGGTGGCACGGCGCACCGAGACGCGGGGCCATCTCAGTCGCGTACGGGTAGTCACCCTCCGGACGACCCGAGGTGAAGACGATGCCCGTGGCCTTGCACTCCAGCTCAATTCTGCCGTCGAGGTAAAAGTACCAGTAGAATCCGTAGTCGTAGTTCCCGACAGTCACGAAAAATGACACCACAAAGCGGCGCTGGCGGCGTACGGTGCCTGTAACCGGAGAAGCGAGCACGTCGGTGTGTTTCCAGAGCGTACCGAAGTCTTCTTCATGCATGCAGATAGCGTTCTTGATCACGAACGGCTCGCAGAAATCATCCACGACCGTCGCATCCAGGTACTGGATCTTGCCGAGGCAGTCGCAGCCCAGCACGAGCGAGTTGGCGAGGCGGCCGAACTGGTACTCGCCGGCGTCGAAGTAGTTTTGCCAGTCGTGCGTCGGTGAGGGTTCACCGTAAGGCACGACCATTTCAGAGACGGATGCTCGGTTCAGAATTTTACGCTTTCGGCCACGGTCGTTGTACGAGATATCGTGGAGAGTTAGTCCCTCGCGGCCATTGAAGCCGACGCGAATTTCCCAGTTCTGCCACGACACGATGTTTTCCTTGACCGTGAAGCTGGCGCCTTCAGGCTGCTTGATATGCAGTGGCTTCATGTCCATCCGCATGGGACCGGTGACCTTGGGGTCCAGGTAGTCCCCCGACTCCATCGGGATGTGCGTGTAGCCCGTGTCAACAAGTTTGAGCACCTTGCGGTTCGTCAAGTCAACGTGTGCCACGAGACCGTCGATCGGGTGGCCGTACATGGCGTGAGTGTTCTCAACCTTGAGAAAGCTGAGCACTCGGATCATGCGGTTGCCCTCCTCGCCCTCGTAGCCGAAGACACCGGCCGAGAACTGCTCGCCACGCACCATGTCGAGATCGGTGATGCCGCGCTTGGCCAACGCCTCGACGTAGGCGGGGTCAGCCTTGCAAATCGAGTCGCCGTCCCAGTAGTCCTGATCCAGGATCGGGATCTGTCCGTCAGTCTTGGGGTCCAGCTCGACCTCCTTGACAACGCGGCGTGCCACGACGTCTACGACGAAATCGCGCGTTGTGTTGGTACTCTGGTCAAGCACGAGGGCGCCAACCTCGCGCGGGATCTCCGTAAGTTGCCCAGCCTCGAACTTGGCCAGCGTAGCGTGGTCCGGCTCGAACAGCATCACGTACGCGTAGCGCAGCTCCGGGCCAGAGTACCCGGCGTCCGCGAGCACCTGCTTCACTGTGCGGATCTCATCGGCCGTAACGGGGTCAAGCGGGTGCTTGATGGCCTTGGAGGGGATGTGGACACTTGGGGCCATAATGGCGTCGGAGGCGCTGGAATGCAGGAGTGCGGTCGGAGGCAAATCCGAAAGTGAGAGACTCAATGCCGCCTTCCCATTCTTCTATCCGCATTCGCCATGCGGACGTAGTTGTTCTAGAGAGCCCTGTCTTGAGCCATGAGTCATGACCCCCACATGCTGCGCCGTATGATGTTACGCATTTCATGTTCATATTCATCGTCCAGTGATCGGGCTCCGATATCGGCGGTACGGGGGCGAGACCAGCTGGTGGTCTAGTTCTACGATTGGCGCTCTGGCACCTCACGCGCCT
The DNA here is from genome assembly GCA_024679135.1 of Phytophthora foliorum. Taxonomy (NCBI): domain Eukaryota; phylum Oomycota; class Peronosporomycetes; order Peronosporales; family Peronosporaceae; genus Phytophthora; species Phytophthora foliorum. Next base: position 7,603 of record JAHWLE010001597.1, on the reverse strand, counting down.
TGAGTCACCAGCAGTGCACTACATGTAACATGGGTCCCATGTTGGGCTGTAATCGCACCGCGTTCTCCGCAAGAAGCTCGCAGTAGCATCAAAAGATGGCAACAACACGCTAAAAGGCTCGAAAGGTCCACGGTCCTTTGCCCTAGTGCTTGTGGGGTGCCGCAGATCTTGGGGCGATTCCCGATGAAAGACATGGCAACACCGCAACGTTTTATCTACGGGCCTACAATGAGCGTCATGAAAAGCACGATGAGTACACTGAGTTTGCAAGACCCCGCAAAAGAATGATAACCTCCGAGTCACGGCTGCGGGTCTGTTCGTTGGAAAGCTCTGCGCTCCGCGTGCCGCATGCATTAGCGCTTGATAGGCAGGTCTCAACCCTGGAGCCCCCCCCCCCCCAGACACACATCCTATCGATACGCACCCAATTCTATAGCTCCAGTCCTCAGTTTCATGAACTGCAACCACTTGGCTTCCTTTGCATATGTATCACTGCTGGCCAGGTCGGACTCTGAAAGCTTGATCATGCTACGCTACTCTAAAATGAACGCATCACCGGCAAGCGTACGCGAATCGTACAATCATCTCACCGGAGCTAACCTGAGGCAGGACGTCGTTCCTTTTGCGCGATTTGAAGCTGGCCTGCCGTACGCTCGCAGGTCATCCATGTCTTCCGAGGCATTTGCACGGTGCGCCGCCCAGCACTACTGTCCGCCTACTTGCACGTCAAGCGAGCTGCCAGAGGGCGCACAGCGCTTGCTAGTCGTCATCCGTTGGCGACAACTTCGAGTTGCATGCAACCGATCTCTCCGAACCGGAGTCGATCGGAGGCTCCGGTGTTGTTAAAAGGAGGCAGAACGACCAGCGAAGTGCAGCATATGGCTCGTGACGCGCTGCCTTACGCGTCTGCGCGGCCAATAAACGGCGGTTCCCAAGGTCTCCGCAAGTGGACCTCGACCGCTGATAGAGTCGGCAGACTGCCGTCGAGTCCCGGCGTGGTCTCAGGTAGAAGAATGCTCGGTCTCCGCTACTGCACGCGCCTTCATCGCTGCTCACTTCTGAATTGCCCCAGTCTCGACTTCGTGCTGCTTGCTTGTGTCGGACGCCGACCTGTCAAAGATGACCCGCCTCAGTCGAATCAGCGGCGTGTCGCTCGATATTCAAGAACCCAAGGCGGAGGGCTCGCACCGACATGCCAAGGCGCTCCAGCTCTGGGCACTGGGCATCGGCGCAGTTATCAGCGGCGAGTACTATGGCTGGCAGTCGTCGCTCGTTGCCGGCTTCAACGGAATGCTCATCGTGCTGTCCATGATGACGGTGCTATACGTGACGCTCTCATTCTCGCTTGCCGAGCTGTCGGCGACGATCCCGGCCGGAGGAGGCCCATACATCTTCGCATTGAACGCCATCGGACCTCGCGCGGCTTTCTTCAGTGGACTGGCCGAGACGCTCAAGGTGATCGCCGTCAACTCGTCAACCTTCTACACAATCTACTCGTACCTGCAGACGCTGTTCAACGTCGACGTCAAGTTCGCACCGGTGTTTTTCATCGCGTTTGGCATTCTCTTCGGCGGTCTCAACATCTATGGCGTGCAGGCGTCGTTCCGGATGCAGGCGTGTTCAACGACGCTGTGTGTGCTGCTGCTGCTCATCATGTTCTTCTCCGCCATCCCGCACCTGGACTACAACCAGTGGGTTGTTCAGCAAGACTGGCAGTACACGGATCTGAGCAGCGCCATCGAGGCGATCCCGTACGCGATGTGGTTCTACCTGGGCATTGAAGAGCTTCCGCTTGCTAGTGATGAGACCATTGAGCCGGAGAAAAACATTCCTCGCGGTATCTTGCTGTGCATCTCGACGCTCATGGTCCTGTCATTTGGCACTGCAGTCTTCAGCTCACTGATCGCTCCGGGCGCTGCTGCTATGGCCGACGTCTCGGCTCCGCTCGTCACGAGCTTCCAAACGATATTTGGGACCGGCGCCACCACGACATTTTTCAAGTGGATGACAGTCATTGCACTGTGTTCTAGCCCCAACTCGTACGTCTTCTTCATGGGGCAGCTACTATTCGCCATCGCCCGAGATGGATACTACCCCAAGTTCCTCGCGTACGAGCACCCGACGCGAGGCACCGCTGTCGGTGCGCTGCTCTTCGGCACGATCAGTTGTGTGCTCATCGCTGTCATATTGCACTTCGCCATTGGCGACGACGATCTCGGCTCCGTGCTGATCAACTTGACGCTCTTGGGCGCTCTCATCTCGTACATCTTCCAGTTGCTGTCGTTTGTGTTCCTTCGATACCGTCAGCCGAACCGACCGAGACCATACAAAAGTCCATTTGGCCTCGTTGGGGCGTACGTTGGTTTGCTCCTGTGCGGGGTCTCGGTCTTTGCCATCTTGTACACAAGTGTGACCGACACTATCTTCCTCGCGTCGATCGTGATGACGGGGCTGGTCTTCATCGCCGGCAGCGTCTACTTTCTCAGAGTCGTGCTGCCCAAGATCGAGAACAAGACCCTCGGTTCCCCCATCACGACGAAGGACATGAACGAGAACTTGCTGAGCGTGAGCACCCGAAGTCAACTGCAGTACCCCGCCCATGTCGGCGCTCAGTAGCTTGCTTGACTCGCTGTCATTTACCAACCGCAATGTACTCTTTCTATTCACGCGCTACCTTGCTTGTCAGTGCGAATATCGCTTCCTCAGCATCGACACTCGTCGGTGTAACCTTATCGGCACCAAGCACCAACGCTGCTGCCAGATGACGGTACACAAGAAGCGATTGCGTTGCACAGGTCACCACCACCGGAAGCGTGAGGCCGTCTAACATGGCCCATATTAAACGATGTTCCATCGGACTGCTTGTTAGCACTATACACTATATGCTTGGAAACTCAATGCCACATACTCTCCCGCACGACGAAGACAGAGCGAACTTCCAGCAATACGTATCCGATACGACCACGTAAGGATGAAAATTCCCCACCGCCGAGCACAACCCGTGCCCAGGGGTTCGAGCTGCGAAGACAAGGAGCCCCACCATGAGAAGCTTGGGCGGTGCTCCCCTAAAAGCTGCCACACGGTGTTGGTAATCATGCCCAAGCGAAGCTATTATAGAAGTTGCCTTGAAGAAGTTGTCTTAGCGGTGACGCGCATTCAAGCGCCAATAGGGAGACGCAGTATCGCTCCTCGCGCTCATCCCAACAACAGACTTTCACGATCACTTTAGAATTTGCCTCGCAGCTCGACCCCCAACCAATACCAGCAGAAGCAGATAGCTAGGATGTGTCGTGTGGACTGTGTTTCTGTCGATATTCAGGGGGCCAAGGCGGCACCGCACCGATACGCGAGAGCGCCTCAACTCTGGGCCCTCGGCATCGGTGCGGTCATCAGCGGACAGTACTACGGCTGGCAATCCGCTTTGATCGCTGGGTTCGACGGCATGCTTCTCGTGCTGTGCATGGTGACAGTGCTCTACGTGATGCTCTCGTTCTCCATCGCGGAGCTGTCGTCGACGATTCCGGCGGGCGGGGGTCCCTACATCTTCGCTCTGCACGCCATCGGGCCTCGAGCAGCTTTCTTCAGCGGACTGGCCGAGACGCTCAAAGTAATTGCCGTCAATGCGTCAACCTTCTACACAGTCTACTCATACGTGCAGACGCTCTTCAGCGTCGACGTCAAGTACGCGCCCGTGTTCTTCATCGCGTTTGGCATCCTCTTCATGAGTCTGAACATCTTCGGGGTGCAGGCGTCGTTCCGGATGCAGGCGTGCTCGACTACACTGTGCGTGGCGCTGCTACTGACCTTCTTCGCCGCGTCAATTCCATACCTCGACTACGACAAGTGGGTCGTCCAGCAGCATTGGGAGTACACCGACCTGGACAGTGCCATCCACGCCATCCCCTTCGCGATGTGGTTCTACCTGGGCATTGAGGAGCTCCCACTCGCAAGTGACGAGACCATCGAGCCCGAGAAGAATGTTCCGCGAGGTCTGCTCCTGTGCATCGTGACGCTGGTCTTCTTGTCTTTCGGCACCGCAACCTTCAGCTCGTTGATTTTCCCGGGGGCTGCTGCTATGGCCGACGTATCGGCCCCGCTCGTTACCAGCTTCCAAACGATTTTCGGCAACGGGGCTATAACGACGGTGCTGAAGTGGCTCACTATCATCGCGCTAACTTCCAGCCCCAATTCGTACATTTTTTTCATGGGCCAGCTGCTGTTTGCCATCGCAAAGGATGGATACTTCCCCAAGTTCCTCGCGTACGAGCACCCAACTCGAGGCACCGCTGTGGGTGCGTTGGTCTTCGGAACCGTCATGTGTGAAATCATCGCTATCGTATTGCACTACACTATCGGTGATGCCAACCTGGGCTCGGCGCTGATCAACCTGACACTGCTAGGTGCACTCATCTCGTACGTCTTTCAGCTGCTGTCCTACATTTACCTGGCAGTTCGACAGCCCGGGCGCATCCGTCCGTATACGAGCCCCTTTGGAGTACCGGGAGCTATCCTCGGAATCGCGCTGTGCGGCGTCGCTATCTGCGCCATCCTCTACAGCAGCCTCAGCGACATCATCTTCCTCGCGTCCATCGTGGTGACAGTGCTGGTGTTCATGATTGGGAGCGTCTACTACTTCAAACACGTCGTTCCCCAGATCAAGAACAATGTTCTGTGCTCGCCAGCCGCACCGAAGGGCGTTCGCGAGAAGATTGTCAAGCGAAACTCGGCGGGTTATCACACGATGGCACCAGGAAAGACTGGACTGCACGCGCTGTCGGCAGTGAACCGGTCCTACCTTCGCGAGTGATCTATCTGGCAAGGACCAGCATGCTTATTGCTATTGCTGTCGCAGCTCTTGTAGCGTCGAATTGCCTAGCTCTAATGGAAACTAATGTATGTTGCCCTGCGTACACTGCGTTTTCGGCATTTCCCTCTGTGTGTGCATCCACTGCTACATCGCGCGTTCATGAATCATGATGTCTCACTCGTGATCATATTGTCGCTTCTATCTTATCCCTTCTCTCCATGAGCCGGTAGTACCCTTATAAGCGATGACGATACGCGTTTTATTTTTAAACTACCGTGACATCATACGTTGGTGGGGATGGGATCCGCCATGCTTGTCAACGCAGCGTGCGTGGCCTCGCTCAAGTGGTCTCTCACAGGCACGCCAAGCTCAGCCACAAGTGCATGAGCTTGTCCGACCTCCATGTGATTTGCAGCAGGCGGTTTTGCGTGGATTTCAGTGGGGCACGTCGAAGTTCCGGGGCTCCGATGTTCACTTTGCCTTTTGAGCAGCCAGCATCACTCCCAGCACCGAAACCTCCAGCAGCGGCACTATGAGCGACCCGATCCCGGAACTCAAGGAGCTCTTTATCGACGGCGCGTGGGTGGCGCCCGTGCACAAGAAGTACATGAACGTGCTGAACCCCACCAACGAACAAGTGATCCAGCAGGTGGCCGCCGCCTCAACCGCAGACGTGGATCTGGCCGTGCAGGCAGCCAAGCGAGCGTTCGAGACGTGGAGCACCACCACGGGTGCTGAGCGTGCCGTGTACCTGCGCAAGATGGGGGAGCTGGTGGCCAAGCGCATCGACGCATTGAGCCGCCTCGAGACGCTGGACAACGGCAAGCCGCTGGCCGAGTCCGTGTGGGACATGGAGGACGTCTCTGGTTGCTTTGAGTACTACGCCAAGGCGGCGGAGGCTCTCGACGATCGCCAATATGAGAAGGTGGACTTGCCTCTGGAGGACTTCCTGGGGGCTCTTCGCTACGAGCCCGTGGGCGTCGTGGCCGCCATCATCCCGTGGAACTACCCTGCGCTGATGGCCCTCTGGAAGCTGGCGCCCGCGCTTGCGGCTGGATGCACAGTCGTGCTCAAGCCGTCCGAGATCACCCCACTGAGCGCACTGCAGTTGGCCCAGGTCGCACTTGATGTGGGTCTGCCCGCGGGTGTGCTGAACGTGGTCAACGGCTTGGGTGCTGAGGCCGGGGGTCCTTTGGTCTCACACCCGGACGTACACAAGGTGGCCTTCACGGGCAGTGTGCCGACTGGACGCAACATCATGACCGAAGCTGCCAAGGACATCAAGAAAATCTCGCTGGAGTTGGGTGGCAAGTCTCCCGCCATCGTGTTCGACAAAGTCAACATCGAGCGCACGGTCGAGTGGGTCATGTTTGGCTGCTTCTGGACTAATGGTCAGATTTGCAGCTCGACGTCGCGTTTGCTTGTGCACGAGGACTTCGCTGAGGAGTTCGTTGAGCTGCTTGTGAAGGAGACGAAGAAGCTCATTCTCGGAGACCCATTGGATGGTACGGTGCAGATGGGCCCGCTCGTGTCCAAGGTCCAGCAGGAGAAGGTGCTGGGGTACATCCAGAGCGCGAAGGACGAGGGCGCGACGTTGGATCAAGGAACGCTGCCTAGCGGAAGCAAGGGATATTTCGTGCCACCCACGGTTGTCACCAAGGTCACCAAGAATATGCGCGTGTGGAAGGAGGAGATCTTCGGCCCTGTTCTTTCCGTGATGACGTTCAAGACCGAGGAGGAGGCGATTTCTCTCTCGAACGACTCAGAGTTCGGCCTTGCTGCTGCTGTGTTCACGTCGGACGATACGCAGCTCAAGCGGGTAACGAAGGCGCTGCGCGCGGGTATTGTGTGGAACAACTGCTCACAACCGTGCTTCGTGGAGCTGCCGTGGGGTGGCGTCAAGAAGAGCGGTATTGGGCGCGAACTTGGACCGTTTGGCCTGAACGCCTACCTCGAGCCCAAGCAGATCTGCACCTACGTCGCCGACAAGCCGTTTGCGTGGTATCTTAAGGCGTAGATCGATGGATCTGTGTGTATCTGGCTCGACGCATGTTGTCTTGCAATAAAATCGTTTTGGTCTCTTTCGCAGGTTTGCCCAGCTCACCTAACTGTCCGAACGACGGCGTATCATTCCTGCTGTGTGTGAATCTCCGTCGTGCATTTTCCTTCTTCTTGGTAAAGTTCACTCAGGATGATTGGCACTGCAAGTCCGACCACAGGTTCAGTCGGCAAGTTAGCCCTTTTCTTCATCGATACGGATAGAAACGGAGGAGATAGAAATCGGTTCGTCTACATTTCGATACCGTCTGTACAAGTTGAAGTCGACCTTCCTGTTGACTTAGCGCAATCTACAAGTCTAGGAAGCGAAACGTCTCCGACGGTACGCACATTTTTCGCGCGCGTCTCTCTGTGCAGGACGCAGTGCCTTCAAGCCGATCGTGGTACGATTCGTACCCTGCAGTGCAGGCTGCACTACCCTGAAAGCAATATCCATGATACCACCATCAGTGAAAGCCTGGACAGTACTGTGACGTGGGCGTGTCGGCGCAACGCGGCTGAGCGGAGCACGTTAAGGCAAGACTAGCACCATGCAATGGGTTTCAGTACATAGCGCTAGCTGAAGAGAGGGCAACACACGAGCAAGTCTACCAGGTTGCTATGTACAGTAAGCCTGACCACAGCATGATAAGCAGCAACGATCTCAATAGTTTTGAGGCAGGCGTAACCCACAATCAAACGCTAAACTACTGACTGCAATGACCAATTCGTGTTTAGATTCAATACGCAGCGATAGAT
>JAHWLE010001596.1:0-10273 GCA_024679135.1 Phytophthora foliorum | reverse complement strand
GGCGGCCGAGTAGTCCGAGTCGTTGCAGACCAAGTCGCTCACCAAATGGCGCACCTGCATGTCCACCATGTCTGTCGTGTACTTGTTGGCCATGTTCTCTCCACTGGCGTCCACGAGTCCTGGCGGCTTGGTGCTGAGGCTCGACACGTGGCTGACCAAAGTCTGCAGCCCATCGAAATTCAGCGGCACGTCCGCGTACTTGGCGCAGCCCACGGCGAGCGCCACGACAGCGGCCGATAGAAGTGGCAGTATGGAGCTGGAGCTCTTCTTGGCTGCGGGCTTCTTAGGGCTCGAGGGTTTGTTCTCGGCGGGTGCCTTGACGTCCTTGGCCATTGTGGAGCTTGTCACGCCGGAACGACAATGAGCGATCCAGTTCGAAGCGAGCAATGGGTTGTTGAGACTGACGTACGTACCCCTGCTGCGGCGTGATTGGCTGCAGACAGGTTTCGAGTGCTGTGATTGGTCATACGAGACCATTAAGCTAGGAAAAGGTGGGACAGCTAAACCCTACCCTGTGTCGAGGGTACGACCAATAGTGGACGCGAATGAAATGCGTTGGAATGACTGCAGCATATAATGGAGTGCTTTGAAGGAGCTCAGCGCTTGATCTGCTCGAGTAGGCCCTGGCGGATGAGCTGTTCCACGTCCACGCGGCGTAGGAAGTGTTGCGAGTGCGCCTCCAGGTTCACCAGCCCGCTCTCGGTCATGACCTCGCCGCAGTCACGCAGCACGCGCACCTCCACGTACAAGTCCTTGGGCGGCTTCAGATCCTGCAAGCGGTGACAACGTCAGCAAAAAAACGAGTGCAGCCTGTAATGCACAGCAGTCCGTACCGCCGAGAGATCGAGCTCGAAGTCGGCCATGTAGTCCGTCAGCAGCTGGTCGTACTGGTTGAAGAACTGCACCTCCCGCTGACACAAGCTGCACACGACAACAACGAGCAACCGATCAGCACCATGGTCGTCACTGCACAGTAGTACATTACAGTGCACTCACTTCTGGGCAAGAGGGGCGGGGATAATGGTGCCAGTCTCCCACCGCAGCGCCTTGATCTTCTCCATGCGGTGGTGTCTTGCAGGTCGAAACCAACACAGCGTCAGCAACTACTGTAATGCATCCCTCCAGCTACCAACCACCAGTTACCTACAGGTAGGCGACCAGACAGCGCTTATTGCGCAGTAGACACTGGTGGTTCACCACGAGGCCGCAGTGCACAGACGACGGCTGGTCTTGGACGCTATCCTGGAACGTTCTGAAGCGGCAACAGCGTCAGCCTCTCGAGTCTGCACCCCACTATTGGTGTATTGCTCGTCCTACTCGAGTTTCCTGGCGATGTCATCACTCAGCAGCCCCGATTCCTCCACCACCTGCCGCACCAGATCTTCCTGCATAATGGCGAGCGTCCACCACTGTCAATACTAATAGGTACAGCACATGTAGCACACCCATAGATAGCCACTCGTCTCCTCTATCCCTCCACCTCACTTACATTGTATGGCGGCAGCCAGTCGCTGCGCAGTAGCTCGCGAAGCAGCTCCTTCCCCTTCGCATTCAGCGCCATTGGCGACCCCAGTAACTTCCCGCCAAAAATAAATGCGCACTTAGCAGCAAATGCGCACTTAATATTCAGAGTGATGGTCGCCGCGCCGCTTCAACAACAATGTAGCCATTTGCCAATGAGCAGCTACGAGATCCCGGCCGAGTTCCGCTCGTCCTTCACGCCGGCGCAAGCGGAGGAACTCGCGGCGCAGTTCCGCATCAGCGACGCGGACGGCAGCGGGTCCATCGACGAGAAGGAGTTCCGCGCGCTGTTGGCTCGCATGGGGCTGCAGCTCGGCGCTGCCGAGGCGGACGCGCTCGTGTGCAGCATCGACGTGGATGGGGACGGCCTGTTGGACTTTCGAGAGCTCGTGCAGATGGTCGTGAGGCTGCAAAAGGGCGACGCGAAGCTCGCAGCGCTGAAGAAGTTCGTGGAGGCGCTGGACACGACGCCCGTGGCTCTTCTCGAGCGAGAAGCCGCCAAGTTCGGGCTGCAGGTTGCGTACCAAGTGCTGGAGGACGCGGACGAGGAGGAAGCACCCGCGACACTCGACGCGGAGCTGCCGGTGTGTTACCAGATGCAGTTGGAACTGCGGGGCAAAGTTTGTGGCCCAACAGGGAGAGAAACTGTGAAAGCGGTGGGGAAAACGACACGAGAAGCAAAGTTTAACGCGGCTGAAGCTGCGCTAGTGAAGATTAAGAAGCTGCAGCCAGGACTGGCAGTGGAGCCAGGAGAGCTGCCATTAGAATGGGAAAAATGGCTGTTTGGCAATATCGAGAGGGGCGCCAGCGCGAAGAAACTGATGCATACGCTGGCTCAGAAGGGATTCTTGCTGACGGGTAATGTGCAGCTGATGCAGAGGATTTCTACCAAAGCATCGTCGTATAGGCTGCGGACCAAGGTAGGGCTGGATAGGGAAAGCGTTTTATCGAGGGAGGATTACATTGAGCTGACATCTCCTGGATGCAACTTTGGCGGCAACAGCGCAATGCACCAAGTGGCATCTATGGTGTAGGGGTTGAAAGAGAGGTTAGCCCGTGTGACTCTGACAACAAGGGTAGCTCTGCACCAGTCTCACCAATCAAGTCGTCTCGCACTGCCCGTAGTATTGCTGCAGTGGAGAAACTTCCATCACCACCAATGCAGGTGTTGCACCCGCAATGGGCTCATTGGTGCCAGCAAGAGCTTGCTCGAGGTATTGACGGTAATGTTGTGCTGAGCGAACTCGTGTCACAAGGCTTCGAACCGGAGAGAAGCCCGCTGTTTACACAGCGATTGCTTCGAGTCGTCAAAAATCGCGATGATCGCTGTAGTAACAGCGCTGAGTCTCCACGAACGGCGGGGTCGAAACCATTTTCGTTTTTACGAGTGCTCGAGGGAGGCATACTAGCGGAAGTCGAGCTTTTTGTATTTGGAGGACAAGACGTGAATGCTTTTCAATTTGATGCCAACACAAAGCTGATGCAATCATCGCTGCACATCGCTAGCAGATATGGCTATCTCTCCATTGCAAAATTGCTGCTCGAGCGCGGAGCGCAAGTAGATCAGCTGGATTCGTTTCGTCGGACATCACTGATGATCGCGGCAAGATGTGGCCACAGTGACGTTAGTACACTAATGCTAAAGCACGGAGCCAGCATATTTCAGCTAGACAATCTGAAAAACTCAGCATTGCACCTGGCTGCATTCAGCGGAAGCTCGACAATTGCGTCGCAATTACTGTGCGCACACGATGACTCGTTCCGATTATTCCTAATGAACTTGCCAAAGCAGCGTGGTGTGAGTTATGAGCACTTACTGCAGAAGACCTACGATAGTATTATGAAGAGCAAGTTACGAGATAACGAGCGCCGCCGCTATCATTTTTCGTGGCTATTTGAATCTGTTCAATGGTTGCATGCTGAACTATTCGGTAACGGCGGCGATAACAGTAGAATTTGCAAGATGCCTGTGCCGCAAAAAGCATTTATGGATTATCTTATATCGCGCTATCACAAAACACTCCGGAAGAGTGGAGTTCATGACGAAGTTTCTGGTGCTGATGATGACGAAAGTGAAGAAGAAGAGGGTATTGATGATGAACAAGCGAGGCGTCGCAATGAAGGCGATCTGGCAGATTGGCTTTCGATCGCAGAGATGACATTCTTTTTGGATACGTGTCTCCGCGAAAATTTTAAGCATTTACTTAATCTCCAGGGTCGTACTGCACTGCATGTAGCATGTGACGAGAATTTGGTATGCACACACGAGAGAGTGATTCAGTGCCTTGCCGAAAAGCACGGCTGCAGTCCTTTTCTACTTGACCACGGCGGAAAAGCTCCACTTCAGCTTCTGTTAGCATGTCGAGGCCGTCCAGGTAGTCCCAAAGGAGACGCTATTCATGAGCAATACATTATACAACAGCGAGTGGAACGTATTCACGCAAAGGAGGCGCGTCTTGAGGAAGAGCGGATAGCCCACCAACGTCAGAAGTGGCAAGACGAACTCGATCGAATGGCACGAGATTTCAACGATCTGGACACGCTTAATCGGATGCACAAGCTAGTCAAAGAGAACGATGGCACACCTGTGGCGCGTACCAGCGGATGGAATATCTATGAGGAGCCTCTAAGCCACAATCGCTTGTTTGAAAACACACGCAGCGGCTTCGTTCAACGACAAGTGCCACCCCAAGTAGCGGAAGAAGGCCGAACGCGACTCGCTTGGAAAGAAAAGATGGAGACGAGTGCCCGCTTCGTAGAGCGCCATCGCCTGCAACCGGAGTGGGAACTTCACCGTGTTAATGGCACCGACGTGTACTTCTTCTTTAACCGCGAGACGGAGCAGTGTCAGTGGATTTTGCCTGAGGGGTTGTCAATTAGGGAATGGCGAACTAAACGCTTCTTCGAAAGTGCGGAGCAGCTCGAGGACGAACCAGACCAGGCTAGTCTAGTTGTTCAATTTTCTGGGATTGCATCGGGGCCGATTGTGGATAATGCTGTCAAAGGTCGAATGCTGGGCAAGTGGCGCGAACTCCAAGGCTTCGGAGGCGTCACGTTTTACTTACACTCTGTCGACAAGAAGATTGTGATCGTTAAGCCAGAGGAAGTACTGCGGTATGAAGGCTACCGGTACGCTCAAACGCTTATCGTTGAACGTAGCGAGGAAATCGAAACCCATGATCGAGGATGGCATCGATACTATGACCCGCAGACATCGCAAACGTTCTATCTCAACGAGCTTTCAGGTGACTGTGTCCATGACACCTTCACAACAAAGGAATTTTTGCATGAGATTCGTCGTCCTAAGCGCCAGGCGAGATTTGCACTTACTACTGAAGAACTACGCCGCCGCCGCGAGGAGCAAGAGTGGAAGTCGGCATTGCAGCGAGCACGGCGTCATGACGAACACCTTAATACTACAGAGAAGAAAAATGCTATGGCTACTGAACAACAGAAAAGAGAAAAAGAGGAGTTGGAAACTGCCCTGCGTCAGCTGGAAAGTAGTGTGACAGGTGAGCACTTGACAATCGACGGGGACGATGAAGATCCTGGGGAAAGCGAGCCCGACAACAATTCAAAAAAAGAGAAGAAGGCCAAGGGGAGGAAAAACAAGAAAGGAAGATCGTTGGCATACATTGATGCTCGATTCCGCCGTGAGCGCGAGGTGTTTCTTCAGGCGAGAGTAAACAACCTTCTGACCTCGATCGATCCAGGTCGAGAAAACCCGCGACACGAAATTGATCGAGGAGAAGAACTGGAGCAAGAATTGAACCGTGAAGAGCTTGAAAACGCTCGAATAGAGGATACGGACGAAAAGTCTACACTACGAGAGCGCCGGCGTGTCAGTCGCATTCTGACACGAACCGAAGAGCGACTGCGTTTGAGCCGTGCACTTTGCCGATGGGGTTGTGAGCACTGGTTTCCGCGTGAATTCAGTCTCGAAGCACACGAGCGCTTCGAATGTCCGAGAAGACTCATGGTTTGTCGTCTGGGTTGCACAAGAGTCATGGAGCGACAGGAATGGTGCGAGGGAATATATGACCACGAATCCGAGCATGAAGATAGCTGCTCAAGTCGAATCGTGTACTGTCCACGAGACTGTGGCGTATGGGTACCGCACTTTGACCTCGCGGTGCCACACATGCGAGATCTGTGTGTAAGGAGGCCAGTAGGGGATCTTCGCTGCCGGCTTGGTTGTGGTCGGGTATACAGAGGAGGTGCGCACGAATTGCTCACACTGGAACAAACGCGTCTTGCTCATGAGCAAGACGATTGCGAGTTACGCAAGGTCAAATGTACGTGGCCAAAGTGCAACGCAGCGATTCTGGCCAAAGAACGAAATGCTCATCGTCGTGTCCACCTGCTATCGTCCGGGATATTGAGCTTTGTGACTGCTGAAGTGCACGAGTATAAAGTGCCGCGCGATGTGAAAACTCTCAAATTGCAGGCTTGGGGCGCTGGTGGAGGTAGCGGTCTTCTTCGTAACCAAACTTTGGGTCATGGTGGCGGTGGAGCGTTCGTCGAGGGTATCTGCCCGGTGTTTCCTGGTGAGACCCTGTATTTTTCTGTAGGATCAGGCGGCAGTGGGGGCAAGTTTGGTCGCATGACTGAAAGTCCCGACGAGGACGGGGACGATATTGAGACTGGGAAGAAAACCACAAAGGTTCCTGGTGGCGTTATTATCTCTACTCAAGTTTCCACCGCAGCTGGGGGCTTCCCTGGTGGTGGCTGGGGTCACAGTGGAAACAAAGAATCTGCTTGTGGCGGTGGCGGAGGGTTCACAAGCATTTATCGCCAAGGAGCTTATGGCATCGAATACATCTTGGTTGCTGCGGGTGGAGGGGGAGGAGGAACTTGTCGTAATGGTGGTGGAGGTGGCAAGTGCAAAGCTAGAAACCCACAAGACGGTGACGACATTCGATGCGGTCGTCCTGGCGGAGACGTTGCAGGCGGTTCTGCTGGCGCATGCGATGAATTCAACCCGATATGCAAGTTTGTGGGAACCGGTGGGGCGTCTTTACAGGGCGGAGATGGAGCTGAGTTTGGAGGTGGCGGAGGTGGGGGTCTTTTTGGTGGTGGCGGTGGCGGGTTCTCACCTGGCATTGTGGGGGGCGGCGGTGGAGGCTCTAGCTTCGTAAGTCCAAACCTTTTGTCTGCCAAGAGCGTGCGTGTTGACGCAGGAGGTGTCGTGAAACCTGGTGGAATGGATCAAAACCCACCTCAAAGCGTTCGAGAAGCGTATTGGGACTTGGTTGATGGAGTTGCAGGGGAAGGTGGCACTGGGTCAGCGCGAACGACAGCGCGTGGCAATCACGGAGGAGTACGAATCGCGAGGTCAGGCTTCTTCGACGATATGAAATTCCATCGCTAGCGAATGTACTGAATCGTTCTTATCAAGGCGCCTTGTTCATGGTGCGCGCTGGCGTAAGGCTACTAAAGTCTGTCTCTTCTAAACGTTGACTACGATGTCGTCTACTTCTGCAGTAGTAGCATTGCTCGTTGTCACTTCTAAGGTTGCATCGTTCGTTTCCAGAGAATTGAGCTGAAGTATGTGCTTCAGCACGGAGTGTGTTGGAGTCAAATGATGTCCATCGCTGGTTTCTCTGGTTAAGTCAACAACAGCAGCTGAAACACTCTCGGGTGAAGAAGGACATGGTGAAGCCACACCAGCTGCAAGCGGGTCTGCATCCTCTGCGACTTTCGTCGAATGGAGTGAACCTCCAGCTTCTTCACCTGCAACTGAGCCAGTGGATTGGCGGCTTTTTCTGAGACTGCGACGCAGTGTTTCCGCTGCAACTGCTGCAATGACGCTCGTCTACAGATACGACGAACCACGAAAATGAGGTTAGTACGGGCTCTCCTGGAATTTTAATAGTGGTTGAGTACACGTACTCGAAATTTGCGGCGCATGAGGTGGCGATACTGCCCAAGGCCCTCAGTGTCAGAGATCGATACAGCCAAGGACTCGCGCGACGTGCGTGATGACCCGAACCACTTGTAACTCAGAGCTTTGGCGGCTGTAGGCCGCTCATCCGGTGAGGCTTGAAGTAACGCCGAAATCAGTGTCTTTGCTTCGCTTGACACGGCATCCCAACGAGGGCCTGTCATGGAAAACCGCCCTGATTGAATGTTGCTTATCATTTGATCTCGGGTCTGACGGCCGTCTGGATCAAAGGGGTGGATGCCACTAAGCAGCACATACAGCACGATACCAACGCTCCACATGTCGCTCTTGACCCCAATTCCAGAGCTACGCGCTGACTGAGGAATCGAGGTTCCATCCGAGTTGCTGGTTGACGTTGGAGACTCCGATGACGGTACCGGCTTGAAAACTTCGGGGGCACAGTAGGCCCACGTCATCCGGCCATTGGAAAGCAAACTGCTCTCTTCAACAAGAGCGGCCAGACCAAAGTCGGCCAGCTTGATACTTGCAAGCTTCGGGCTAGCTGATGTCAGAAGGAGATTTTCTGGTTTGACATCTCTGCATCAAACAGCAAGTAGTTACAGCATCAACACAGTTACCTTCATCAAGAGAAAACATCCTACCCGTGCGCAATGCCAAGATCATGCAGAAAGCGCAACGCTTCTAGTAGGTCAGTGATGAAGCGTCGAGCGTCCCATTCCGAGTACGCGCCCTCATCAATAAGCGCTTGAAAGAGTTCGCCACCCTCTGCCAGCTCCATGACGATGTACACGAATTCGGATGTCTCCAATACATCGTATAGCGCCACTACGTTTGGATGAGAAGCACATCGTCGCAACAATGCCACCTCACGCTGCCACTGGACGGGGTCGTCGTCAATCAGCCGCTGCTGAGCCTTGTCCAGACGCTTGATTGCTACCAATCCACCGGAGGCACGTTCACGCGCACGAAACACTCGCGAGCATGCGCCTTCACCCAGAACCACCTCAGGTGACTCCAACTCATAAAACTCTGCCAATGATGGCCAACGGCGGCTGGAACAAACACCCATGGAGGAGTCAGATGCGCCTTGAATAGAGTACTGGGAAGGAATCGACAACTGAGCTACGCCCCAGCAGTGTGAATTTATAAATATTGAGGACGCATGAAGGAGGTGAAACGAGATCAGGTTTTGATGTCCAACACGCAGATGACGCTAAGATTTGTCGTTCGCGTCAACGGGGAGTCCCCGTCGGGGACACCTATCTCGGCGATGATGAGTTCACAAAGGATGTCACGTTCCAAATGGTTTTGAAAGTTTCTCTCCGACAACAAAATGAATCGTTTTATAATCCATCGTGTTTCATGAGCCCTTATACACACTTTAGCTCAAATTTGCTTTCTGTAGTCACTTAGACTCGCTGGTCGCTGGTTTCCTCGGAATTGGAGTCCCACATGAAACTATTACTTCCCCACTTAGTACCCTCGTGAGGTGGGCAACCTCCGTGGCGGCTCATCAAGTCCACATCCCCATTTTCTGTCTGTACGTAGAAGAGTGAGGCATGCAAGGCAAGCGGGGGAACAGCCAATCCATAGGAGCATTCGTCCATACCTGTGCGAACAATCACTTCATCGGAATATCGATCCCGAGATAACGGGAAGACCGTCTCACCGCCAATCTTGGTTTCGTTGTTTAGATACAGGAACAGCGTCATGTAGCGCTGTGGGAAAAAGTTCTTGACGAACTTCGGCAACTTGTACCGCAGTTGAGATGGAGCCTCCACGTGTGCTTCCCAGGCTTTAACAGTGAGCTCAGCAAACTGAGGCGAAACCTGCAGTATTTTCACTAGTACGTTGTCTTTGCCACGATTTTTAGTCATCCAGTTGTACCAGTCTTCATGAGGGAGGAAACGAGTAATGAAGTCCTTTGAGAAGTCGTCAAGAATAATGTCTAGGAGATTCGCCTGGAAAGCCATCCCGAACGTCGGATAAAATGAGTTGCCTGGACGAACAATCGCTGGTGCGTTGCTGCCCAGAAAATTGATACGCTCCTTTGCCCAGCGAATCCACGCGAAATAATGTGAGACGTCATTGACAGGGTTTTTCGGAAAGGTATAGTGCAATTCAGGAATGCCCAACGCGTTTTCCCACGCCTGGATTATCAAAGGAAGATAGTTCGGCTTCGCGTCCATACCAATGAAGTTAGGCATGATATCTGAAGCATTGTTGGCCACGTTTTCGGCGATCCAATCGAGCCATGATTCTTCGTATCTCGATGCGAAGACGTTGCTCTCGTTTGCGACGGGAAAGAACAACTTCAAAAGCTCGTTGGGGAACCACGTGTCGTCTTGTGCGTCTGGGAAAAGCATTCCTCCTTCTTGAAATTCTTTACGAATTTCGCGATGTGCCGTCAGCTCACGAATCTTGCCAGCAGCCCAGTTGGCCCATTGCTTGTACGATTCCATTCCGAGCTGATACTCACTCTCCTTTGGAAGGAACTCAAGTGAATCAAACGTGTCTAGATGCCTGCGGTAAAACTCACCAGCGTTGTAGCGCACGAGCTGCAAACGCTCAACAAAAGACGGACTGGGCAACCTGGCCAAGCGTGCTCCACGTACGCGGAAGTCTCTGGTAAATTTGGTGTCGGGTAAGAACGCAGTGTGGCTTGTGCGCGCTTCCGAGACTACAATCTCGCTACCCTCGGATTCATCGTTAACCACCCGTGATCTACCCAAACGTGGAGATCCAATCTCAATGATCTTGTTAGCCTCTTCTTGAGTGAAGTAGTGCTCCACATCGAACACCTTGGGACTCATCCCCACCGTCGTCAACGTCACGCCGTCCTCCAGC
>JAHWLE010001595.1:0-10282 GCA_024679135.1 Phytophthora foliorum | reverse complement strand
ATTTGGACTATTCGATAACAAAAATCCAGAGCTTCCCCGTGTAAAACACGGTATTATTAATACAGATACCGCTGATCCTTTTGAACACACGATCAACGGATACCCTTTGCTAATTGTTAGATTCTACATATTTGTTTAGAAAAGGTAGCACGTACCCACGTCGCATCGTGATCGATTTTCAAAACTCCCGCCCAGAATTCAAATACCGTCGCAGCGGTCGATCGGCATGCGTGCAACAACCAAGTGAACCAAGGGCAAGTGGATGACAGTCGAGCAAAAATGGGAGATCGTCCTCGAGTACCGTCGTACACGTCCGGCCCCTTCGCTCTCGACGCTCGTTCGTTGGGCTCAGTCTACCTTCTCTCGGTCGCCCCACCCTCCCGGTCAACTATCTTCGCAAGGCAGAATACATTGAGCGCAAACTCCGCACGGCGAAGACTCCTAAAGGCCACGCGCTGAACCTACGGTACCCGGAGCTCGAAGAGCGCCTAGAGGAATTTCTCCAGCAAATGGACCAGGAGCACGTTCGTCTGTCACGCGGCCTCATCACCGAACAAGCAAGTCTAGCCTCCCTAGCCTTCCTGCGAATAAACTCTCCGACGTCTGGATGACGGGCTTCATGGAGTGGGTGCGAGAAGTATGGGCAACATGAAGGAGGAGACGATCGCAAACTGCTTCAGGAAGTCCAGTATCGCAGCACGCCACGTGTCACCAGTTGCTGTGGTAGGAACGGATTGAATTGAAAGCAGTTAAAGTGAGCGGAGCTGTCTTCTACTTGTGTTGGACATGACTGGTTGGCATGCACAAGCGTTTGCCAGCCAGCCATGAGCTCTTTGAACTGCTGTGGTAGGGTTGTCTTATCCATCTGCTGCGCGCGTCACAGATGCGCGCGTCACCGATTGACTCTGCTGACAGTCTTCCCCACGTTGGGACTTGAAGGGCATGATACGTCGAATGTGCACCGTCTCCATGTATCGACCCTTGTCAAGGACCAACGTTCCGTTTGTTCGCACGGTAACTACCGTGTGGGGTCCGCTGAAGAGTGGGGTCATTTTAGCTTGAAGTCCGGCATCGTTGCGGAGCTGCACCTGGTCACCAGGCGCATACGTCCAACTGCGCCGCTTTGCGTTCTCTCGTGCATTGTTCTTGGTCACCTGCACCACCTTGCGGCGGTATTGGTCGTCCCAGTCCGTGGAATGGTCAACGTCGAATAGCATATCGCGACCGAAGGTGGATTGGGCAGGTGATGCTCCCAACATGCTGTGATAAGTTCCCCGCAGGGCGAAGGTAGAATCATGCAGGAACGCAGCCCATTCGACCTTTGAGTTGATCGTCTGGGTTCGCAGCTTCTCGCCAATCACTCGATGGAGCCTCTCGATGACTCCATTTGACTGAGGGTTGCGTGTCGTGGTTGGTACTGCGTGAATACCGTAGCTCTCGAGCAGCTCGAAGAACTCCTTTTTTAACTCCGTGCCTTGGTCGTAAATAATGCGAACTGGGCGTGGATAACGGCACAGCCGGTACCGATCGAACACGAAGACGGTATCGTCGCTCGATGCATCGTCCACGGGCAGGATCTCTACGAGCCGAGTGCTCGTGTCAATCATCGTCATTGCTCTGAATTTGTTCTTGCCGTGCTGTCCGATAGAAGCTATTGCCACCTCAAACCATGGTCGCACCACGACCGTCTTCACCGGCAACTTGCCGTGCTTGACTGTGGGGTGCTTGCTCTTGGTGCAAGCCAGGCAGCTGCGGACAAATTGAAGGATTTGAGTCTCCATGCCCTTCCAGTACAACGACGACTTGATCGTCTGGTACATTGCTGATCCTCCATGGTGCATGAGCCGCTCATGGTAAGCTCTGATAATCGGTTCTTGCAGGTGGGGAGGAACCAAAATGCAGTTGCTCTTCAGATCAACTCGAAGCTTTACTCCGTTGATCTCTTTGATAATTCCAGCAGTCTCGTCTGCGCTTGACTGGGCGCGCGCGAGCTGCCGAAGGTCCAGCGAAAAGAGCGCGGGGTCATCGCAAGTTGAAGTAATCGCGGCGGCAGTGACTTCAGCCTTCCCCAGTTCGGGGCACGCGACACCAGGCAGGCGGGACAATGCGTCAGCGACGACGTTGTTCTCGCCTTTGATGTAGTGCAGTTGAGGCCCGAACTCCTCGATCTCAAGCCGCCACCTCACCATCTGGATGTTGTTGAAAGTACCGTAGGTAAGGTTCAGGTGGTCGGTGTGGATGTGCAGCTCTTGGCCAAGGAGCATCGTCCGATACTCGCGAAGAACTAGCAGAATGCTTAGCAGCTCGAGCCGATTAGCAGGGTACTTCCGCTGAGAGTCGTTGCAGTTCTTGCTCCAAAATGCCAGCGGACGTCCATGTTGCGTGATGACCGCGCCGAGCTGGTAGCCGGAGGCATCGGTGTAGATATGGATGGGCTCGCCGTAAGCAGGGAAAGCTAACTCCACGGTGTGAGCCATCACCGATTTCATCTGGTTAAAAGCTTGTTAGTGCGCAGAAGTCCACTGGTACCTGTCTTGAGGTGACATAAGCGCCGTCAAAGGCGCCAGTATGTGTGCCCGTCGTGGCCACATATCACGATAGTAGTTCACCATGCCGATGAAACGACGAAGCTGTCGACGCGTACGCGGTGCTTCGATGGCTTGGATCGCCGACACCTTGTCGTACAAGGGCTGCATGCCGCTGGTGCTAATCCGATAACCCAGGTACGACACGCTGTCTGTGCAAAGCTTCGACTTGCGAGGGTGAATAGTAAGGCCCCGCTCACGCAGGCGCTGAAACACGACTCGAAGGTGCTGCAGATGTTCGTCAAAGGACGTCGATTTCACGATGAAGTCGTCAAGGTAAACCCAAACGAACTCGAGGTCGCCAAGTGTCGCATTCATCACCGCCTGGAACTCGTCAGGGGCTGTCGAAATTCCCATAGGCAGGCTGTTGAAAACAAACTTTCCAAAGGGAAACACTATCGCTGTCGCGGCCCTGCTGCGCTGGGAGAGCACTCGCGCGTAGTATCCCATTGGTACATCAAAGACCGAGATGTACATGCAGTGTTGGAACTGCCGAAGGAGCTCCGGAATCACTAGCAATGAGAAGAACCAGCGCTGTAGCAGCGCATTGAGCCGGTGAAAGTCGCAGAGTAGACGGATGTTGCCATCTTTCTTCAGGATCGTGAAGGCAGGCGAAGCCCATGGCGACGGATTATCCGGAGACATCACACCGAGCTCGACGAGCTTTTGAATATCCTGCTTGGTCCCTACAAAGTGGATGTGTGGCACCGGAAAAGGACGGCATGCAAATGGTTTCGCATCCGGTGCTAGTGGCAGCTCATACGGGTCACCCTTGATCTCACCAAGGCTTCCCGAAGCAACATCGTGAAACTTATTCATTAGTGCTAGCACTAGCAGCAACTCGTTTTCGGAGAGCTTGCGTGCATCGATCATCATCTCGTAATCCACGGGGCCGCTAGTTGCTGCGACCGATATCTCGACATGACACGTTTCTTCCCGATACGGCTTTAATCCAGGTTTCCGTCCACGAGCACGCAACTTTGGCATAGGTACACGTACTCCATCCCACTCCATTTACTTGCTCGAAAACAGCAAGTCAATTCCTTGCGCAGAGAAGAAGTCCTTCCCCAGCATAACAGCATAAAGTAGTTGCGGGGCTACCCGAAAGTCGTGCGTGCACACTCTGGTCGTCGAAAAGATGGGCAAGTTAACTGGGGCCGTCGCCACATGCGTCGTGCGACCAGTGGACTTATCGGCCTCATTGAACGTCGCCTCTTCCTGCTTCAGTAAGAGCCGCTCGCGTACTTGGTCCACTACTGTCTGCTCAATTGCCGATCGTGAGCAGCCAGTGTCAATCAGAGCGGGGAAGGCAACGTCTCCAATGCGGACTTCAGTCATCATCACTGGTTCGTTACTGCTAACCTCCTTCGCTGGTCTCGTCTTCGCTAGCAGCGGCGCCAGTGTTGCGCTCGTTTCACTCCCAGGATTGTCTGCTTCGTCGGCTAATGTCATAGCGTTTAATTCATCGTCATGGTAGAACGGAAGCGCGTTCATCTCTTCCTCGTGCTGCTTTTTCATGGTCTCCATCATTGCGGACATCTGGGTGATTTGCTCTTGCATTGCAGCAAACTGACCTCGGCCTGGGCGCGCCTGCTGCTGCTGTTGTCCATTCCGCGGACGGTGCGCCGGAGAGGACGGGTCTCGAAAGCACTGCTCCTTCGAGTGGTTCTTGCGCTTGAAGAATCTGCAATACTTGTTCTGCTGCTGCTGCTGTTGCTGCTGGTCATGCCTCTGATCGCGTCCAGGACGTGGATTCCCTCGCTGCTGCTGTTGTTGCTGATGGCCGCCACGATTATCACGCGGTCGGGCCGAATTGTTGTTGTTGTTGTCACGATGCGGTCGGCGCTGATTTCGGAGTGCTTCACTCTCCTGTTCAACTCGCTCGATGAGTTCAAATTTCCGCTCAAGGCTGGGGAGGTCCCAGGGGCGAGATAGTCGTGACACCTCAATTTGCCCCTCGACCGGCATACCGCTTTTGTACATGCGGACGCGGTCAGCCTCAGGGATAGCGTCACTCTCGTCGATGAAGGTAATCATCCGGTTTAGCTTCCTGAATGCTCGGTTGTACTCTCTAACAGACATAGACTGTGTTTTCCGCAAGTCCATTAGTTCGTCGATGATCACGGCCCGAGTTCCAGGGGGGCAGTGAATCATCGTCAATCGTCTCAGGGCGTAGATGGCTACATCAAGGTGGTCAAGTTGTTCTTCTGCGACGAGATCGTTGAACATTAGCAGGTCGTCGTCGAAGAGAAGTACTTGCAAGTCCTCGACGAACGCGAATTGGTCCTCTTCCGTTGTCTGATAGCCCATGAAGACGTAGTATTCCGAGAGTCTCAGCAGCCACTCCAGCCAGTCCTTCCAGCTACCATCGCGGAAGGCTGGCACGCGTTTCATGATCGTCGCTCCGTTGCTCTTCACCTTCGTGAAGACGACTTCTTCGTTCATCTTGGTGTGGCTCACGGGCGGGGAGCTGCTGACTCGTCGGTAGCAAACTAGGCTGTAGTTTTGCTATAGAAAAATGTCACCAGTTGCTATGGTGATAGTTGGTAAACTGGGAACTGATTGAATTGAAAGC
Source organism: Phytophthora foliorum (assembly GCA_024679135.1). Classification (NCBI taxonomy): domain Eukaryota; phylum Oomycota; class Peronosporomycetes; order Peronosporales; family Peronosporaceae; genus Phytophthora; species Phytophthora foliorum. The sequence continues at coordinate 5,122 of JAHWLE010001595.1, read as the reverse complement.
CGTTAAAGTGAGCGGAGCTGTCTTCTACTTGTGTTGGACATGACTGGTTGGCATGCACAAGCGTTTGCCAGCCAGCCATGAGCTCTTTGAACTGCTGTGGTAGGGTTGTCTTATCCATCTGCTGCGCGCGTCACAGATTGACTCTGCTGGCACCACGCCTCCGGAACGGCGGATAAGGGAAACGGTCAATTAGGGGCCGGTTTCCAAGCAGCACATTTTTGAGGGCGCATCTCGCGATCTGGTGGGTGAATAGTACAAAATATGACAGTTCCGAAAAGCCCGTCGTCTCCGCTATTTTACACGCTTATCCTTGACCATAGACCAATAATAATGAGCTGGTGAGCCGCCGTCGAATGAGACCACATCAAAACGGATCTAGACCGATTAGAGGCCGGATTTTGACTTGGGTTCAGTATGCTCTGTAGCTCCCACGACCTCGACAGAAGCAGGGGTAGGACTATTACCATAGAGAATATGTTGTCATCTGATATATATAAGATAGGTTATTCAATTTTAAGGGTAGCCACTTTTGAAAGCGCTGCATTTTTAGAACGCCACGCCGGCACCAGTCGCGCAGGATGGCACGCGGGGCGCCGGCTCTCCTGGAGTCTTAAGGCAGCCTCCGCCACCCTAAGTGTCCCGTACAGCTGACCAAGTGTTCTGTGTGATGTAGCGCTTAGAGCTTTTGCTTGCCTGGTGGATTGCGCGCACGCAAACTAGGATCAGGAGAATCGCCTAGTGGATTGACGGCCCGCCCGGACGAGGGATTTATCCGGGGCCGTGAACCCTGGGACGCCGCTTTCTATTGAGGAGAAAGGTCCCGGGGTTCGGTCAGTAACCTCACCTTGTGTACCCCCTTCGAATCGGTTGTTTTGATCAGGGGCAAGGCCAACAACTTGTGTTCGCTCCTGGGAAACCCAATCAGGTTCGGTACACGAGTGGCTAGTTTTGTAATTCTGAGGTACTAGCGGACCTCGTACGGGTAGTTAAACAGACAAAGGCCCTGGGGACACTACCAAGTTCCCGGGCCTGGGAGACACGCAACTAAAATATACACTGGTTCTTTCGGAGGAAGACTCCGGGGGCGATGGCCCAGTACTATTGTTTGTTCGGGGAGAGACCCCAGGGGAAGACCCTAAAAACTATGGAATGTATACACCCGTGCCGGCTAGACCGCGCTCCGGGAGACACAAATATGGAATGCCTGGGGATCACTGGGAAACCCTGGTAAATATGATATCGAGTTACCTTGGGGTTCAGTCTTTTATCGCGGGTCCCCGGGGCCGCGTCCTTCTCCGTAGCTAGTAGATGTCGAGATCGAGCTCTGCGCGCTTGGGGGGGAAAGTAAGACTGAATTAGGCCTCTCCCGGGTCTTTGGCCTCGGGGAGAACTTATGGCTTGCAATCATCCTGGGATCTGCCGACTACTTGATTTCACTATGGTCGGGTCTCCCGGGGTCGTCACGTCGTATGATGTGTCTCTTTGGTCAGGCGACTGAATACTTCAGGCTCATGGGTTCGGGTCCCGGGGCTTCGGCCCGTGGGTCAGATGGCCAGTCTCTTCGGGAACGTCGGGTATGTATTGCCCGGAAATCCCGGGGCACTATGCCACATCTGTCTTGCAGTTCCTGCCCTCGCCTGCGCTCAAGTCGGCTCCTGTGATGTGGTATGACCCGGCAGGGCGGGGGGTATGCTGCTCGTTTTGGTAGCGCTGGGAACGGCACTTCTAGTGTATGCTGCCATGCCACTAAATGTACGGTAAGCACTGTATTCTTTGGAAGGCTATGTTAGGCGATGAACTAATGCTAACCTGCTTGCTTTATGAACTATACTAGCGCAGACTCTACGATGTCACTTGCAGTCGTCACTGACGGCATCGTCTTCTTCCGCTTGGACGCACCTCTCCTGGTGCGTTCAGCCTCCATTTCCTGCAGCACTTCGTGCGTCAGCAGGCGTCCACCAACGGTGATGCGCTTGCGCTTCTTGTCGACGTTCTTGCGCGGCGCTGACGGGAGCTTGAGGATTTCGTCTTCAACCACGGCTTTCATCTGTAGCCATGTCGCTAGCTGGACATGACGCGGCAATCCATTGCGCGTGAAGGTGCGCAGCCGTGCACCCATCCTGACCAGCGACAGCGGGAACGGCCCGCACGCCTTAAACCCCCTCTGGATATTACGGCCAACCTTAGATCCTCTCCACGCCATGCCAGCTACCTTTATCGCGTCGTCCATGCTGATGTTGAAGAATCCATTGTCGTCTTCCTCTACTAGTTCGCCAATCATGTTGTGAATCTTGCTCTTGAGCGTGGCGAACACAGCAACATCCAGCGGTTGCAGAAGATGGGTCGCATTCGGAGGAAGGAAACTAGCATCAGGCTCAAATGAGCAGCCGCGGTGACTACCTTACTAGAGTAGTGAGATCCACATCCATCTAGAACGAGCAGAATCGGGCGTTTGGTCGTACTAGGCACCGAGTTGGCAAAGAACTGTAACCACTCTTCGAAGAGTCCGGGGTTCATGAAGCCCGACGGTGATGTCGTCACAGCGGCACCTGGCACCTCGCACTCGTCCAGTAGCCAGGGTGACATCGTCTTGCCTGGCAGGATGAACGCAGGCGGAACCACAAAGCCACTCGCGCTTCCACAAGCCACAACTGTGAGATGAAAGTTGGCAGTAGGCTCCGTGTTCCAGACGTTGCTTGATCCGCGGACAGCAACTACTTTCTTGTTTTTGAGCTGCTTCTGGAAGGCAGTTTCGTCCATATTAAAAACACGTGAGTGGTCGAGTTTGAGCTCGATGACTAGCTTAGCAAGAGTATTAAAAGGGTGGTGAGATCAGCCGGAACGATACAGTTGCGCTTTAGAGAAAGCGACTGGGCTGACCGTCCGGTGAGACTGGGGTAGCGCTCCTTGAAGCGCTTGTACCATCCCTCCCCGATACTACTACCACAACCGAGCAGGGCCACCTCTTGGGCCTTTCGAATGACAGTAGAGCAGCCGGCAGGACGGCCCACGAGCTGCCGGCCTACGATCCAGTCGTAGAGATGTTGCTCGGCATCTTGGGGTAAGAACGTCTTCGGCCCTGGTCGCGCAGCGACCAAAGCCCTTCCACCCTCAGTCGCCGCTAGCCACTTTCTGATTGTCCGTTCGTGAACAAAAGTAGCTGCGGCGACTGCGACAACAGTGGCGCCCGCTTGAACTTGAGCGACCGTAGCTTCCTTCTTCTCCGTCGTGTATTTGTTAACCATTGGGCAGGTTTGTAAATGAGAGCTACCAAAACTCATCGCTGCATCAACACCAACGTCGTCCACCAGTTCATTGCACTCACGCCACCAGCTCAAATCTTTTCCCGCCAAATCAAAGCGCATACATTTGTGAAGGTTTCGTACTTATAATTATTTCTGCAAATCAGAGGCAGGAAAGCGTAAGGCAGCCAAATGACTGGCCAAAATCCGCTCGGCCTTGAATTGCCCAACCGGCCCCTAATTGGCCGTTTCCCTTATGTGTTGACCTAAACTGCACATCTAAACCTGCAATATCACATATCCTACGCACAGTTTATAGCCTCTACGAACTTGCATAAGTGGCACTGTTCAAAAGGATCAGCGGTATCTGCAAAACTGCTGACTTTGAATTTATCGTCTAGAAGAGGTAAAAGGGAAATTCAAGCAAGAAGGCGGGAAATGGGGCTGAGCCCCCTACAGGTTCATACGACGATGACAAACGCCTCATGCCGGGTCTCCTTGCGACCGGAGAAGAAGCTGTGGAAGTGGGTGCATGAGCAAGAGCAGAAGAATGTCTGTCTATCGCGCTTTGATTCAAATGAGAGCTCGCGAGTTGCAAGGCGAGCTCTGCGACACGTGGGACATATCGTTCTCTGACGGATGGATGACAGGCTTCATGCGCCACCAAGAAGACCATCCAGAACTGCTACCGCCACACGGGTATTTGCTTTTCTTTGGTTGGTGGTCGCGAATGGAGCGCTGGAGACGAGTGCAACTACCGTGAAGATGTCCGCGTCGACGAAGTAACCAATGGTTACTAACCATCCATGCATCGGAGATGCATCTGTAGTCATCTGAAATCTTATAGTCCTAATCGAAATATAAGCTTCTGAAAATTAAAGGTGGGCCATGGTGCCGGAAGTGAGCGCGGTTATTGTACCAGCACTGGGGGGGGGACTGGTTTAATCCGGGTGCATAACTAGGGCCGGGAAAGTCAAGTTTCATTTCTGCCGCATTATCCGGGCGTGTATACATGTAGTTCAGTATATAAAACGTACGGGTCGGGTACAGTAGCTACATTTGTACTGTGCACGTCCAGCAGCAACACGTGCCCTGCGCAAACCGGCGAAAACGCCGGCGTCTATTATTATAATACTCTATTCATACTGTACATGTATGTACACGATCGTTAGCGGGCGATTGTGTGCTTGTATGCGACAAGTTGTTGCTCACGGACCGCAGTGTGGATTACGGACCGATCTCAACCTCAATGATGGGGTCCTTTGAAACACCTAACGCTCACTTGGAGATTTGCAATGATGTGAGCGAAGGGGGATTTAAATCTTCGTCACCGTGATAACTGGGTGAGCAGTGGGAGAGGGGAATAGTTTGTCGCCGCCTTGGGGGGCGACAGAATGCCCCCAAGGCTGCGCTGCGTCGCTATACTCTGCTTCTTCGTCGTCGACAGCAACGAGGCGACGAGCGCCTCGTCATCATGTCGGTTGTCGAGGGGTCTGTATACTGTGCACGAGTTCGGCCCTACTGCGTAAGCGTAAGCTGATTATTCACGTCAATGTGCCCAATTATTCAGCCTTGGGCGCGTTTACGTGGCAGGGCCGACCTCGTAATTGTGGCGGGAATTGCAACTCGTTGTGATTGGCTGCCAACCCTCTGCCAGGGAGGGTTCAGTGTGACATAAGAAAGGCCCGTCGTCAGCATTTTCCTCGTCAGCAAAAGGGGTTTTGCCATTCCGGAAAAAGAGCGCAACCCCACAAGTTTACCAGCTTCATGACGCCCATGTCGCTGCCGCCGCTGCGCTTCGAGTCCGTGGGGCCGCTGCCGCGTCTGCAGCCTTTCTGCCCATCCAAGGCGCTGCCCGCGCTGTCCAAGCGGCTGTGCCA
>JAHWLE010001594.1:0-10286 GCA_024679135.1 Phytophthora foliorum | reverse complement strand
TGGCTCGGCTGCTTCTTCTTGCCGCTCGGCTGCGGCCTCGAGCCTCTACGCGCGGCCGAGTGCAGCATCGAAGGGTTCACGACCACCAGCGAGTCCCCCGCCGGCCGCTTGCCCTGCGCAGCGCCGCTACGTCCATGAGTCTTGGCCATCGACGCTTTAACGGAGCTCTTCGCTACCAGACATCCAAGTAACGGTCATCGGTCGCTTAACATCTTGCGCTCAGTATGGAAGAGTGGCGTCAACATGTTGATGCGCAGAGTTTTCTTGTGGTGGTACACCACTTTGTGTACGCCACACGACGGGCCACTTACGTCAGCCTCTGGTCGTCATTCGTCGAAACGTCACACGTCGCACTGAAGCCATGTCAAGTGAGTGGAGCCCTTCGTCGTGGCGGCAGTTCCCGGCCAAGCAGCAGGCCCCGTACCCGGATGAAAAGGCTCTGCAGCAGGCGCACGATAAGTGTACGACGTTATTGTCAAAATGTGGCCAACCCAGGGGACTAACGTGAATTTTGCTGTTGTTGCTACAGTGAAGACGCTGCCTGGGCTCGTGTCCGTGCGTGAGATCGAGCAACTCAAGACGCAGCTGGCGGATGTCGCGGCTGGCAAACGCTTCTTGCTGCAGGGCGGCGACTGCGCCGAGAGGTTCCAGGACTGCCAGCCGGAGCTGATCGAGAAGAAGCTCAAGATCATGGTCCAGATGAGTCTCGTGCTCGTGTGGGGCGCGCGCATGCCCACGGTGCGCGTGGCTCGCATGGCCGGCCAGTTCGCCAAGCCGCGCTCGAGTGACACGGAGATGCTGGACGGAGAGAAGGTGACCAGCTTCCGGGGAGAGAACATCAATGGGTATGAGAAGGACCAGCGCACGCCCGACCCGAGCCGACTGCTGGAGGGATACTTCCACAGCGCGGCCACGCTGAACTACGGGCGCGTGCTCGTGAGCTCGGGCTTTGCCGATATTCACGACGCCGGCAAGTGGGATTTGGACTTTGTGCAGACTTCTTCGCGCCGGGAGGAGTATCAGCACATGGTGAACGAGATCACGGACAGTCTCCACTTTGTGCACATGTGCGGCGTTGGCGCGGACTCGCCGCATCTCAAGACGGTGGACTTGTTTGTGTCGCACGAAGGACTGGAGCTGGGATACGAGGAGACCATGACGCGCAAGGTGAACGGCAAGTACTACAACGTGGGCACAGACTTCCTGTGGATTGGCGACCGCACACGTCAGCTGGACCACGCCCACATTGAGTACTTCCGTGGCATTGAGAACCCTATCGGCATCAAGGTTGGCCCCAGCATGGCCGTGGACGAGCTGGTGCCGCTGATCCGCAAGCTGTGGAAGGACCCAGAAGCCAACCCGGGCAAGATCACGCTCATCACGCGTTACGGTAGCGGAAAGGTGGCGGATCTGCTGCCCAAGCACATCGCTGCGGTCAAGGCTGCAGGTCTGAAGGTGATTTGGTCGTGCGACCCATGCCACGGCAACACGATTGTGGCGGAGAACGGCTACAAGACGCGCCCGTTTGATCGCATCTTCGGTGAGCTGGAGCAGACACTGGAGATCCACCGCGAAGCTGGAACATCACTAGGCGGTGTGCACTTTGAACTGACAGGCGAGAACGTCACCGAGTGCATTGGCGGTCCGCAGGGCATCGACGAGGGCGACCTGCCGTTGCGTTACACGAGCTACTGCGACCCGCGACTGAACTACTCGCAGAGCATGGAGGTGGCGTTCCTACTGGCCAAGAATCTGTCGGTGCACCACGACCTGGCGCCGCTCAACGAGAAGTCGAAGATGCGCAAGCGCTCCATGGAGATCAGTGACCCGTCCAAGCGCGTTCGCGCTGCAAAGTAAGGCAAAACAAGCGAGGAATAGAGGACACGGAATGTGTAAGTTTGATGTGCTTTGCTTGTGTGTTCAGCTATGCTGTATCACGAATACCTCAACAGCCAGGCATCTGCATTATATTGTGCTAGTCTCCGTCGTCCTCAATTGTCCGTCGTCCCTAATTGTACTTTGTCGTCCGCAACTGTACTGTCGTCCTCAATTGTACTGTTGGTACCAAGTCGATCACTCTCGGATTGTTTTCCTTCTTCGACGGCAATCAAGAATTATCAAAATGCAGCTCGAACACAGCAGTTCTCCCTCTTATGCTCGGTCTTCTGAAGATACACGTCGGGCTTGGATCGAGACTTCAAGTGGCTTCAACCGCGATGAAGTGATACGTCTAACACGCTCCTTGATCACCATCGCAAGCAACTGTGCAGAACGCGGCATTCTTTTGGCACGAGGAGGTCGTTCATTCTGGGAAAATGCGCGTGTTGAATATGCTGTCAGCCTTGCTGCAGGCGAGCGCGTCAGAACAGCCGAGGAGCTTCAAGCTCAATGGGATGAAATCCGTCCAAGTGTGGTCCGGTTCTTAGTGCCGTTCACTCGCAAGTGGAAGGCGTCTCGAATTTATTGTGAAGACGCACACACCTGCCGCATGAACTCGTACAAGATGGCGATCAGAATGTACCGCAAGAGAACGAAGGCGTACTTTCAGTACGATATCGTGGCAAGACACCTCGCATTCCACGAGAAATGGTGGAGCGTCTTAAGGCCTTTGCTACTGGGAGATGCTGTGCAACGACCCACAGTGGCGTGAAAACAATTCTGGAGCGTCAGCTAGACTTGGATGTGATGACGAAGAGTGAAGATAGACTATCAGCCGAAGCAGTGGAGGATCTGCGCTTGCAACGTCAACAGATCCAACGAAAATGGCAAGACCAGATTGGAGAGCTATTGCAACCGTGATGAATGCATTAGCATGGGAACGACATGGCGTCTCGACATTTTCCTTACCGAAGTATAAAACACGCGTTGATCGAAGTACGTTGTTCATGAATACATTTTACGTATGTCTTTCATAGATGTGCTGCTCTCACTAGAGACTGCTACTGCCCTTAAGCCAGATCCGTTTCGCGCACCTCGTCAACACCAGCAAGTTCCACTTGAGTGGGTTCCACGGCATTGCTACCAAGGACTGACTTCGACTCGGGGTCTTCACCTCCGTGGGCTTGTCGCCGCTTCCTCAAATTTTCAAGTGTCGTGGCGGATGGAGCGTACAAGTAGCACAGGGTGTACACGTAGACGTTGAAAATTGTCTGGAGTGAAGTCCACGCTCCTCCACTCGTTGGAGTGGGCGAAAACTCACCACTCGCAAGACCCGAGAAGGAGGCGATCACCATCAGGAGACTCAGCACCACCAAGTAGCGATATCGCATCCGGCGAGCTCGAATTTCGCGAATGCTCATGATGATGAGCACGCAGTACCACACGATGAACGCAGCACTGAGAAGTCCGCAAAGTGCTTTGAGGAAAGCGAAGGTGCTGTTCTCAGCTAAGGGGTCCCATGTGATGTCATTGTTGCGATTGTACTTGATGTATCCGTAGAAAATCACCATAATGAACCAGAAGAAAGCCACGAAGATGAACTTGGGCGCGAAGAACTTTGCGTTCGAAACACCGTTCTCCTTTCCTTGAAGACGCAGGTTGTCGATAGCAACCAGCCAGAACAGGAGCAGCATCTGGAAGAAGGTCACTTGGAACCCCACACTGAGAATCCGAGCTGCGTTGCTACCGTACGTCGCCTCGGCGAAGTAAAAGGGGTCATTGAAGAAAATCAACGATAGAGCAAGTGCCATCACGAATCCCTGCTCCACGTTTTGCTCCCGTGCAGATAATTTGTTGAGGCTGTAGATGTACCAGGCAGCGAAGAACGCCGAGAGGAACAGGAAGAAGAACTTCATGCCTATGAGCCAATTCGTAAACGACTTCGTGCCCCACGTCTTGCGAAATTGAACGTTTGAGCCGTTCAGGGCCAAACTTTCCGTCGAGTTGAACAGAACATCGACTTGATAGTCGTTGAAGTCGATTTCTCCGAAGCGCAGGAAGTACGCTTGGTCGCAGTAAGACTCGCCTTCCTGGCACTCGACCGTGATCGTTTTCTGAATCACGTTGGTGACAATTTGAGCGTACGTCTGGTTCCCGCTGGTCTCGTTAAGGTAGAAGCCTTTGACGTGCGGGGTCATGGTGACGTCAAACGATCGCGCAGTTTTCTTCATATTCGGGAATGCTGCCTCCAGGTAGAAGTAGCGATTGAGCTGCGTGAACCCGTTGAGTCCGAACGTGTAGTGCACGACGTAAAGACTCTCCTCTTTGCTGGCAAAAGGACGGTTGGTCCGGTTCGTGCAGGAGTCGAACATGCACGTTAGTACCGACGCTTGCTCGCTTGATGACAGACTCAGAACCTGGTCGATAGCTGACACCGTTCCATTCGCGTCGGTGTCTTTGACAGTGCTCGTAGTGTTGGGTCCGAGGCATTCCTTATACAGGCTGATGGAGAAGTCTGACGTGCAGCGAGTCGGGATACTAGTCCAGTCGGAGTTAGCAACCGCAGGCGAGCCGCTGAAGCCGATTAGCACGAAGAGAGCTAGAAACGTGACAGCTATCCCCGATACTAAGAGTAGTTTCAGCATTGAAATGACTTCGATCCGCATGAAGCTGCCATCATCGCCTCGCTCCGCTGGCTTGGCCTTCATTTTCTACCAAAATGAGAACACACGCTAGCTTGTTGCTTGATGAACGCGAGTCGTTGAAAGAACGAAAATGGCATGCGATCGCCTTAGCGGCATTCGTGCGATGATGCACTTCAAGTAAACCAAGCTCCCTAAATTCGTCGGTGCTATCCGTTTTCTCTGCTGAAACCCCTGCGCTGATGGCCTTCAATCTCCATGCTTGAACTTCAGCGTCGCATTTCGACTCCCCCACGAAAGCGATGTGAGGATATCACATATAGAGTCGCAACGGAGAAGTCTAGTTATCAGCACAATCTACAGTTGTATTTGTTGACGAAGACTATTCTACTACACAACATTGAGTTTGCTTCACTTTCAGCGACATCCAAACTTCTACATGTACACAAAGTTACGCAACAATCATGGTATAATTCACGACAGCGTGCACATCAAAAGAGTCAACCCGATCACGACAGCGAGCAGGAAGTAGAACCAGCCGACGTACATCAATGCAAGTACGGCCAGAGCCACCAACATCCCTGTCACCGCCACCTGCAAGAGGCGCTCGTTTTCCAGACGCTCACGCTCCTTTCGGTCTCGCTGGATGTGCGATCTCTCTGTTCTGCAGTTCCTGATGTCCTCGCTCCTTGAAATTTTGCACCAAGTTGTTGCGTTCCCAGTGGTTTCGCAGCATGCCATAGGATGCAGCACCAAACGCTGAGAGCGCTCCGAGCGCCATCAACGAGGACTGCAGATTTTCAGCTTTCGCCGTGTTGACACCAAACCCTCCTCTTGTGTTGTTGATAGTCGACGGGTACAGCTTCAACCTCGCGAGTTTGTCGAATTTGCCATTAACTACTGGTCGGAGGTTCGTTGGTTGATCTCGGATGACACTGGTAGTGAACTTTGTATATTTTCTCGTCATGACTGAGCGGCTGAGATTGTCACCAAGCTTGTGCGTGTGAGCAGCGTAGTCCCATGGTTGGTTAGAAGCCTGGACCTCTGCACTTCGGATGGAATCCTTCGTGTCACTCTTGTACGAGGCGCAGCTAAGCATTTTGGTTTGGCGTGCAAATTCGATAATGATTCTTTGAGAAGAGGACCGCGATCAAAAACGTTCGAGGACGAGGCTGTAAAACCCGGTGCGGTTCAATTTTTCTCCTGACGTTCTGATCGATGCCAAGTGAACCTTCAGCTGATAATTGCCGATCCATTAAGGTGACACCGGTTGAGTCGATGAAGCAGTTGATTTCTATGCGCGAATGCATCTTCTGAGGATAATTCTTACGGTCTGAGGACAGCATTAACATCTATAGTGAATCGTGGGGTCTTTTACCTTAGTCTGCATCATCATTGCGGATGGCTCGAGCCTCACGAGAAGAAACGGCTTCGGCAAAGCTTGCAAGTTCGCTTTCGTTAGCCGGTGGCAGGTCGCTGCCATAAAGCGTATAAAGTTCGGTTGATGTGAAGCCGTTGAAGAACTCAGATGCTTTCTCGGTGCATGGACCGCAAAATGCCAATCGGTTGCTGCACACCGAGCAACCTTGGAGAATGTGAACAAATTCGGCCTCTGTGGACGCGAAGTGGCTCATTGCAGGGGAGAGCTTCCTTATCAAACGCTCCAATTCACGTTTATCTACCATGAATCACATAGTCAGAAGGTCAGTTTGCTATTGTTCAAAGCAGAGCAAATGAATACGCATCACCTCGGATCATGGTCTCGTTTGATCTATCTTGCTCAAGAAACAAGAGCTCATCGTGGCTGTCGAGTGTGGAAAGTGGGCGGTAACGACGACATTTGGATTCGCAAATGATCCGAAGCTCCAGATCGCATTGATCTTTCACCGCTAAAGCCCGCTCAAGCTTCACCTTTCCAGGTGAGACTGCAGCATACAAAAGCATGTTAATATCAATATTTTGCGCCGAGGAAGAAGGAGAACAAACCATTTGAGATGCTATCGTTTGGTCCATCTTTAACTGCTCGCAAGTCTAGAATGCAAAATAGTCGACAAGTCAGCTCAGCCCATTTGTGTTTTTGATTAACACGCTTCAGGTCCTCACTTTCGTGAGCAATTAGTTTGCTGAATTCAGCAGGAGCAACCGTTCGCCGACTTGTTGGCTTTCTTCGAGCAGAACCAACGTCAGCTGATCATAGGAGCGTCAATTGTGTTTCGAGTGCCCTAACGTACCTTTGGTGGTTCGGCAAGCTAGTCGTCCCCTTGTCGAAGGCGTCGTTTCCGGAGAATGCACGCCGCATAGGTTTGTTACTGTTATCCAGAACCTCGTCCATTGTTCAAGAAGAATGGTTAGGAAATGAATGCGGCCGTCTTACGCCGGATTCGGTCAGGACGTGAAGCCAACAACAACTATTTTTTGCTAGGATTAGAATTTGGTGAACATCAAAATGGGAAGAAAGTGGTTATTAGTATGGACGTTCGTCCTGAGCTACGTACTTTACTTTTGGCAAAATGCGGCCGCAATCGTCACGACTTCCTTTATTCCCACGGCCGTCACTGGCGCCGAATCCAGACGAGCATGAGCAAGTTCCCTGATCGTAGTTGCAGTAGCCTCTGTTGGAGCAGACTTCGTTCTCTTTGGTTCCCTTTCGACTCACAACGCCGCTGATCGCCACCCCATTGTCAGCGGTGGTAAAGGTTACTGTTCCACTTGTTGCTGTTAGGTCCGTCGTGACAGCTCTCAGCGGTGGAATATCGCCGTGGTCGACTAGGAAGGTGACGGTGATAATGTTGGCTGGTGACGCTGAGGCTGAGCACGCACTTGCTCCAGATGAATACTCCACGACGGGATCCTCGAACCCAAAAGAACTCATGAGGATATCGCGAAGTGCACTTGAAGCTGCATCAAATGGGATACCAGCTGATGTCGAGGTACGATACCGGAGACGAAAGACACCTCCCGTAGCAGTACACCTCAACACTTGGATCTCGTCTACTTGGTCAGTCGTAATCGGATCGTCCCCCTTTGTGCATGATCCTAAATGTTCACGATAGCAAAAACATTCGTGAGAATGGTAATGTAAACGGAGGAAAGGCAAACTTACTCTTTCTACAGTCATATCCCTCGTAACCTGGATCGCACTTACAACCCAAGACATTGTGGCGGTCGAAAGTTAGGACATTGTTTGGATCAGTACCGTAGTCGAAGCGCAACGACGGTGAGTCTGCATCTGCCTCTAGCGAAAGCTGCCGGATGGTCATGCACTGCCCATGACCGCTGCACGCAGGTTCCCCAGGACACTTCACTGAAATTGTACGGCAAACAGACAATGTAAATATCTGGTTCTCACTTCCAGAGTTATGCGCTTTTGCAGCACTTACTGAGCTCGCACGCGGCACCCTCGAACGGAGTATAGCATGAGCATTGACCAGTATTATGATCGCAAATGCCGGCATCGGAGCACTCAGTCCACTGGTTGTGCACAGTGTTACTTGCCGAGGGTGCTGTATACCACGACGGCCCTGTCGGGCATTTTCCTGTAGCAAAGCAACCACAAACAATAGTCAGCAATGTCTACTTGTCCGCTTCTTGTTGCATCCCTTACGCGACGAACAGTCTCCTGTTGTCCAGCCCTGCTCACAAACACACTTGAAGGATGGTGATCCGGTGCAGTAACCATGTCCACTGCACGCGAGCTCGCCGACGCAAGCTGAAATTTCTCCTCCATACAAGTTCTTGTCGTTGGCGCAGCCACAGTCGCCACGTACTCCTGGATTTCCGTATCCGTCACTAGATCGATAGCCCGGCATGGGGTTGACGAAGCACAGGCACTGGCCGGTTTCTAAGGTCGATATAGAGGACAAATGAGCGCTCCTTCACTTCAGCAAGTACAATATGCACACTCATTGCCTACCAAAACTGCAGTCTCCTCTGTTGCTGCAGAACTCCCACTCCTTGGTGCCTTGGACAGAGGTTCTCCCACCTAAAACGCTACCTGCAGAAGCTGCGAATACACTCCCGCCCTTAAGAGAGACGACACCATTGAGTGATCCCATTACTTTAATTGGAGGTTGTCTGAACATCAAGCCAAACGATAAGAGCAGCAATCGTCAGTCTCGAACAGGTGCACTTAGCAACTATGGCCTCGTCGTACGGTCCAAACTCGTATGTGAACTCAATCATGACAGCGTTTGCGGTCGCGCTGCTGCAGACTGTCTTCGCAGTACCATCGAACGTGACTTTCACTCCAGGAAGCGTCTTGATCGTACGGAGAATACGCTCAAGATCTGATTGCGTGGCATCGAACGGAATTGATGCACCTTGGCCGTTGAAGAAAAGGTAAAATGACCCCCCTGTCGCCGTGCACTGCACAATCTGCACCTCGTTCTTCTGTCCAGTGGTCAGCGGGTCATCTCCTCTTGGACAAGACTCTGTCGAGCAGCACGAACCCACATCATCGCACTGTTACGTAAGGCTTCAAAGACCGTCAGCAAAACAACCAAGTGTCAAGAGCCGTACTCAAGGAGCAGTCATAGCCGTGGTAGCCCTTGCGGCACTTGCACCCGTAGATCATCGTTGCGTCCCACGCAGTATCATACAGCAGCTCAGTTCCCACCGTATACGTCGCCGATAACTCTTTGAGCGACAAGCACTGGCCCGCGCTGTTGCAGCCACCAGAGCACCCCACTGAGCGTCCACAGCACATCCAGAACAACAACACCAGCGTCAGAGCGTTAGAGCAGCGTCCCATCTATTCAAAACCACAGCGAGTCCACACGTACAGCGCTGACAAGCTGAGCCTACGAAGCCCTCGTCACACGTGCATTTGCCCTGTTCGTAGTCGCACTCGCCCTTGTTCGAGCACTCGACGAGGTAGTGCGCGTCGTTCGTCGCTCGCGCAGGCGCCACCCACGCCGGCCCCAGCGGGCATTTCTCTACAGCAAGAAGACACTACGTCAAGTGCAGCATGTAACACGCACAAGCAGCGAAAGGCGACGGACTCTGCGAGCAGTCGAAGCCGAAGTGGCGAGCGTCGCACGCGCACAAGTTGCGCGTGTTGCAGCGCCCGTGGCCCGAGCAGATCTTGCTGTTATACACACCACGTGCACACGCCGCCTCCGCCGCCTCCAGCAGCAAGAGCAAGGACACGCTCACAAGCAGCAGCGTCGGTGGCATTCCTCCCATGAAAAGGCAACTTCAACGTCCGTAACCGCCACGTTACACAACGCTCACCCAACATTCACGTCCGCCACACCAACGCGTAATTACCCCTACATACTGTTTTGCTTTTACGTAAAAATCTTGCCCAAAATCTTATTGGCGACAGGACGCCAACGTATCAATCGCTCAAGGAAGAGGGGGGAAGACCTCGCTCGTGTCTCTTTGCGTCTGTAGCTGCACCCCACCGCCAGCATGTCGATGGTCTTTGACGAGTACGGTCGCCCCTTCATCATCCTGCGCGACCAGGAGCAGAAGGAGCGCATCAAGGGCGTGGAAGCCATCAAGAGCAACATTTTGGCGGCGCGCACCGTGTCGAGTCTGCTGCGCACGTCGCTGGGCCCGCGCGGCATGGACAAGATGATGGTGAGCCAGGACGGGGACGTGACCATCTCGAACGACGGCGCCACGATCCTGGAGCAGATGCAGGTGGAGCACCGCGTGGCCCACTTGCTCGTGGAGCTGTCCAAGTCGCAGGACGACGAGATCGGAGACGGCACGACGGGCGTCGTGGTGCTGGCCGGCGCGCTGCTGGAGCAGGCCGAGAAG
>JAHWLE010001593.1:0-10290 GCA_024679135.1 Phytophthora foliorum | reverse complement strand
GCCACAACGCGCTCAAGACGCTGCCGGTGCCGCAGCTCGAGGCGCTGCCGAAGCTCAAGACGCTGCGGGTGGCCGGCAATCCGGAGCTCATCCGGGCGCTGCAGAGCCGAGAGCTCGAGCTCTCGGACGAGCTGAGGCTCAAGATCGTGGTAGAGTAGAGGTAGAAGGCTAATAGTGCGGTGGAAGGCTGCCTTTTTGGTGGCTACAGAGGCTGGTGTCGTCGTGGTTTGGTGGAGACAGAGAGAGAAGTGGACACGGTGCTGCATGGTATGGTATTACGAGGTCTCGGTTAAATCTTGGGCAGGATGACGCTGGAACCGGAGCTGTCGCTGCCGAGCCGATGCTGCCACGAGTCCTTGCGGCCGTTGCTGAGGCTGCGTGAGCTGTTCATCATTGAGGACGTGCTGTGGTTGTTGTCGTGGGTCAACGTACGGCTTGGACGACGAGCCACTGAATTGGGGGCTTTGGACGTGCGTCGCGGGATCGAGCCGTTGCTATCGGTGTTGCTTCCAGCGTTGACACCGATCCCGAAGGCTGCACTTCCGCGGTTGCTGGAGGAACGCGCCATCAGTGCGCGACCAGTGGGTTTCTTTTTCACGGGCGAAGGTATCCTAGTCTCGCTTTCGGCATCATCGTCATCAGTACTTGCTGATCCCGCAATGGATTTCGCGCTGGATCCGATGGTAGATTTTCGGGTGCTGCTGCTTTGCCGCGCTTGTCCTGAAGGTCTACGCTCGTGATCGTCTTCATCCAAGTCTCCAGAATCCTCTCCGATTGCCATCGCAATAGCATCAGACAAGTCGCTCGCGCTGCTTCCTGCGGACCCAGCTGGACCCATCAAAGCGGTTGCTAGTTTGGCAAAGCGAGAATTCTCAAGCCGCAACAAGCATTTAGCTGAACGCACCTGGAGGATCTGGAAGCGCCCATACAGTTTGTCTTGAATTGTGGCGCCTGAAGGAGGCACTACTGGCGCAAGGACTACCAAGAAGGTGCGCGGCTCAGCAGGTACGAATCGCGCATCATCGATGGCCGAGCTGCGGAAGTCCCAGCACACGGGTAAGGGCGTCTCAAACCGCAGTGTCGCGCTGCCCGTCAAAAAGGTCCAATCCTTGTCGGTGGCAGCGCGGAGTACAGGCAGCGCTGGTGGCATTGCTACCGCCAAGCGATCGACGCGCTGAATGCCTGCAGGGTCAAGCTCGAACATAGCCAGCAAAGCCGTCACCACTCCGGCCTCCATCAAGTTGTCCATCTCTTCGAACTCACGCCGAGTCGGCTGATCGGAACCCTCGCTTTGCTTGGCTTGGATCATGGCAAGTCGCTCTTTGATGCGGTGTTTGATGTGTGCAAGTGCTACTGCACAAGCCGGTGCCATATCGCTCCCGCCATCCGTGGAAAGTCTGATGATCAATGGCACGACACCGCTTATCACCATCGCATCCAAGCCGCGCAATCCTTCACTCTCTCTCAGCTTTTCGATATCCTCCTGGCCGTCGTCAACACTGACAGCGTCGTCCTCTTCGATGCTGACACGGCAAGATGTGAGATTGTAGAACGCTAAGATGACGTGCTTGCTTGCCTGTAGTTGTCGGCGACCAGGACAGCACGTCTTCACGATGGCGCTGAGCAACGGTACGAGGCGCACGTCGCGCATAAGCATCAGGCATACGGCCTCCCCCTGAGTTGACAGTGCACGCAGGATAACAGCGCATCGTTCGGCCATTTCTTGACGAGCTTCGTGGGTCTTCTTACTTGCTGCGTCCTCACCAGGAGTCGGAGCTTCGTTTCCGAGATCAAGCGCGCGTGCTACCACATCCAATGCTCCGTCCGTTATCACAGCCTCCCCAGCCTTCTCACACCGAGCAAGTTGGCTCAGCGCGTAGATCGAGGCACGAAGTGAGGCTTGAGAAGCTGGTACTGATCCTTCGCTACTTGCGGTGACTTCAGTTATCTCGCGAAGAACCCGCACAGCACCCGTGGCGATGAGTTCGTGCCAGTGCAACGAGTCTTCACACAATACTGCTATTATCTCGGCGCACACATCACCAACCTTTTGTGAGCATCGGAGTGTTTGAGGTCGGCTCAGCAACGTTGGAACCAGCCCGTGAGTAAGCAGTGCACGCCGGTGTCGCGCGTGGAATGTCAAGTTACCCAGGGTCTGCACACATGCCAGCGTCATCGCCTCGTCCCCTTGGTCGTTATGATCCTGTCGTTCGTGGCTCGCATTTGCAGCAAGTACCCGAATAATCTGCGGCACCGCACCAGCTTCCTCGATGCGGTCGTGCAATGCTTGAAAGCACGATATGTTGCATAGTGCGTTGAGCGTGTACTCGTGCTGGTGTCGCTGCTCCAGTTCCAGGTCTGCGTTTTCGGTCTCCGACGTTTCTGCATCTAGTGGTGCGAGCAAAAGCTTTTTCGTAAGCACATCCACGAGTCCAAGGGCTGCCATGGCTTCACAGTTGACGCGATATGCGGATAGGAAAAACAGTGCAGCGGCGCAGGTGTGTCGTGTGGGTGGATCAGCGTGTTCGCATAGCACGAGGAGCGCAACAAGTGCCCCACTCTCTACCAGTCTCACTGCCATGCTCGAGGAAGTACCTGAAGCCGTCGAGTCGTTTGCAGGCACGGGCTTCTTTCCTGCTGGAGGCTTAGGCTCTGAGGCCAAGTTGGTCAGGCAAGCAGCCAGCTTGCGATGGATTTCCTGGCTGCTGAACTCCATTTCGCACAACTTGGTGATCACCTGGGCGACCTTGAGCTCCATAAGCGTCTCCGCTAGCGCTGGATCACAGCTGAGGTTGTAGAGAGCTGTGACACACAGAGTGCGAATTTCGACGCTTTCGAGTCGTGCAAGCTTCACCAGCGCATACAGCACGCCGTCCTTGATGTGTGCTGCGCGTAGTTCGTCGTGTGTGAGCAGGTTGAACAGTGCGCGGGCACAGATCTCCTTGGTGGAGTCACTATTGATGCGCAGCAAGGCATTCACGATGAAGTCGGGCACGGTGCCTTCCTTCCAGACATGACGAACACCAACGGGTTTTGCAGCAGGGGGCTCGACAGCTAGGTTGCAAAGGGCAACGGCCGAGTAGATTTGGATGTCCTCCACACCGCAACGCATCATCAGGGTCAGTGCCGGATACAGCTCGGCACAACGCGAGAGCTGGACGCGGTGTGTAGCACTAGATGCGAGTTTGGCGAACGCGATTGCACACGTGAGCGTCGTGGGGGGGTATGAAGAGGCTGACAGATCAATCAGCATGTCCAGCACAGGGGTCTTCTCAAGCGCATCGGCAGCAAGGTTACAACATGCGGTAGCACAACTTCGAAGTGTTTCGCGAATGATGGAGCTAGCAGCAGCGCTCACTGGGACATCCGAAGCCGCAGCCGCTGCTGCAGAGGAAGTTGCAGCGCTCATGATACGACGAATTAAGCGCACACCGTGATCGGCTACCATTCGCGCGCGTGCTTCGGCGTCAAACGACAAATTGGCCAAAACACCTGCGCACTGGCGTAGCAATTCATCAGCGCGTACTGGTGGCTTATTGAAGACTTTGGCGAGTGTTGCCACCACGTCCGCACGCAGCAAAGCGGGTCTGCTCTCGACCGCGAAGGAAAGATTGAGAAGACAGCCTAGTGCGCATTCCTGGTATCGCAGGAGCACTGTCGGTGGTCCCGATCCAGCTGCAGGCGTGGAAGGCGTTGCCCCTGAGCCTCCATTAGCACCTTCGTCGTCGACGTCCCCCTTACGCCTACATAGACGCACGATGGCACGGATGGTATCGTCCTGAAGTAGCACAGCATGCAGACTCTTTTCGCACGATACGTTGAAGAGAGCATTGGCGCAGAGCTCTCGGACGCGGTCGTGTGATGTACGTGCAGCCAGCTTCGCCAGAGCTGCAGGCATGTTGCTTTGAATTATTTCAGTGGCTGCAGCAGGATGAGCCAGCATGCTGCAAAGTGTCAGAACCGCGTATTGTTGGGCCAACGCACTACCGCTGGCATCGTCCTCTTCGACAAAGCGCAACAGCAGAGATACAACGCCAAACCGTGCCAACAGAGCGCGACTATCGGCTGTGGCCGACATATTCGACAAACAGAGCGCTGTGTTCTCGCGCACGGTGGTGCTTGGGTGGTGAGCCCCAATCTCCACGAGATTGGCGACAGCGTCGCTGAGAGCTAAGTTCTTGAGCGACGCCGGGTACGACGAAATGTTAGCGATGGTTACAGCACACATTTCGCGCACGTCTCGAGGTTTCTCACATTTTAGCAGCTCCTCAAGACACTCGAGGATACGTCCGTGACTCAGGGACTCCAAGTTGCCGGACAGCCCTGACAAATTGCAAAGTGCAGTGGCCAAGTGCTTTCGCACAATACCAACGTCACCTCCATCCTCAGCTTCTTCACCTGACCCTCCTGCGGCGGCGACACTACTCTGTTGGGATAATTCGCAAACCGTGTCCAGAATACCTTCTTCAACAACCTTCGCTCGTGAACCACTCAGAAGCGACAAGTTGCAGATAGCCTCCGCTGCAAATTTTGCGCTGGACTGGTCTTTGCGTGTGGCGAGCTTCATGAGCACATGTACTACGCTTTCGGCCACGGTAGTGCTCGAAGAGGAGGCAATGTTGATGAGCGCCTTCACGCAGGCTTCTTTGGTTTCGAGATCGGGCACGTTAAGCATGGAAAGGATAGCAGATACGCACCCCTCCTGCACAAGTCGTAGCTGTCCGCCGCGTTCGTACGAGAAGCGACACAAAGCCATACTCGTGTGGCGTCGCACTTCTTCATGTTGTGCTTTAGCAAGCTCGAGCAAAGCGAGCAGTACACCTTCGTCAGCCATCTTCCCTCCAAGCACTGCTTCACACAAGAGGTTCAGGATGGATGCAGCACAGAATCGCTTCACCTCCATGTCTTCGAAGACTGCAAGCTTGTTCAGTGCCAGCATGCAGCCTTCCAGTACCATCTGCCGCTCGTGACCAGGAATCGTTGAGAAGTGGTAGATGCTGAAGGCGCATTCCTGCTTCAGTCGAATCTCGCGACTTAGCCCCGCACTGAAGTCCAGTGCATCGGCACTAGGTTCCTGCTCGTCTTCATCGTCATCTTCCTCTTCTTTGCTTTTGCTATGGCGACTCAACGTGGATTCACTACCGTTGACGCTATTGAGTGAGCCGCTCGCGCCAGCCACGTTCAAGAGCGTGGTGGGCTTACGAAAGCGCGACAGATAAATCATGCCGTCTTCGTAGTTGCCACGCTGACCGAACAAGTCTCCACCGTAGCCTCCAAACACATTGTCGATGCGTGGTCCTCGGCTTGGTGGTGGGGTGGGTCGTCCTAGGATGGACCGATTTCGTGGCGACTCGATCACCGTGTCCGAGTTGTGTCGAGCTGGTGGAGGTGCGGGCGACGTTGCTGCCATGCCGCCACCCGGACTATTCATCATGTGCGAGGGTGACGCGTGACCATTGTTTTCATCGCGAGCTTCTTGAGGGATGATCTTCGTATTGATGTGGCGATAAAGCGTTCGCACGAGGTCCTCCTTGGTGGTGTTGGTCTTCCAGAAGTTGCGCTGGCGATGCAGTTTCCAGTGCTTCGCTAGCTCTTTGAGTTCTTCGAAGCGGATTGGCGCCGCTGCTGGGTCCCGTTGTCGCGGAAACAGCTCGAAGCGTCCAAGGTACTCACGAAGCACATCCAGCTCCTTGTCACGCTCGAGTTCCTCCAGCAGATCCCGTGTGTGTCTCGCATTCTGCGATAGTCGATGACTCATGCCTTGTCAAGTCCGAAGTCAGTCCAAGTCGACCAAAGCAGCTCGACTCGATTCCACTAAACTCACCCGCTCTCGCGATTGCTCTTCCGTGAAGCTGTGGTGGTGCACTTTGTTCGAGCCGGCTATCTGTCCGTTTCGCAGGTAGCCGTGATAAAGAGGGAAGGCATGCCGATGTTGCGCTGGGCTTGTCTAATATTGTCGCCACTATTCTTGGGGAACATGGGACGGAGGTGACAAGCTTTCATTCTTGTTTGATCTTCGATCTGCGGCATCCCCCAGTCACCAAGCTTTCACCATGGCGTTGAAGAGCTACCACCGCGAAACTCTGAATGGTATGGCTGCTACGGGACATGATGGTGCCTTTGGATCCTAATATTCACACTGGTCGATCGTTTTAGACAACTGGTACGAGGAGCGTGCGGCACCTTTGAATGGTGTACTTCCTCGAGATGGAGTGGTAAGGACGTCTGGCTTGCTTATTCTGTAGCAACCTCGCTCACCGCAGTTTTCTTGTTGCAGAAAGAGTTTAAGACAACGGCTGGGACAGATTTTAACGGAGCGCAGCCGATCGTTCCGGTATGTTTGCCTGGGGATGAATCCGTCCGGGAATCCTTGCTAAGTCATGTTTTTAATCCCCTGTACACAGCGGCACAAGCTTCGCATGATCAACGACGGAAATGTCGATGAGGCCATACGCCAGACCGCTGAGCTTAACTGGAGTCGGGGCTTTCGTTCAGTACTCCCGGTACCAGATCCAGAACCAGACCGCGGTTTGATCTCGACGCAGCACCGAGTGTTCGTCAACCATTTCGCAACATCATCCCAGCCTTCATATGTATCGACTGCCGGAGCGATGATTGCAGCGGGAGGACCTGGTGGAAGGGCGATCGAGCGTGGCAAGGCTGCGTCGGGTGCAATGGGCGAGGTTTACAAGAAGAACTCGGAACCACAGAAGGACACGCTAGCCCAGCGATCATGGATGTACTCCACCGACCCGATGATCGCCGTCATGCAGAAACGTGCTGCGCTTGATGCGACTCAGTCGAAAACGCCCCCCGAGCCTCATCAAGCAAACCACAAGACCGAAAACTACGGACGACAGATCACCTCCATCACACAGATTAGGCACCACCACAAAGGGGTCTTCGTTGACGATGAACCAGAACATCAGCAGTAGAAGTAGTGACAGCCTGTCACTGTCCACGTCGAGATCACAAACAGCAACCTATTGTTTCATTTTCCATTCATTTGTTTCTAATTGTTTCCGTCACTCCGTGATCTACGGATCCATCTTCTCTGCTGCTCTTTTGTTGCGCTCTGCACCAAATATACAAGCTCCTCACGTTATTGAGACGACCCATTCTCGGTTAGGCACATCCGGTAACAGCTCTGTACACAGCAAAAGTCAATAAGTATTATTTCATCACATCCCATAATGCACAAGTCGAGGTAAACTTACCAGGAATTCTTCTTCCGTCATGTTCAGCAAATCTTCGTCATCCACCCCGTCCAACCGTTTGGGCTGGCCATTAACCGTGACCTCAACGTCGTTGCTGCCTCCTTCGTCGTCCGTGCACCATTCCCACTCCACGTCTTCCAACTCTTCCTCATCCATGGCATCGCCGTTCATCTCTGCATCCCAACCCTGCTTGTCAACCTGTACCTGCACCTCCTCTCCTTCGTGATTCTCTTCGTTGTAGCGCTCCAGCTCGGCCATGTAGGCTCGCTTAAACGCTTCCTGTCGCTGCTCCTCTGTCATTTCACTCTGGGTGAGAGGATCCACACCCTGGATGCTAGTTTCCATGGGAATCGCTTGCTCTTCTGCTACAGCAGCGGCAGCCTGCAAGTGCTTGGCCGCCATGTGGCCACTAATGGAACTACCCTGCAAGAACTCTGGCAGCGCGCGCGGTGCTGCGACCTGCTGGTTGGCCGCCTCCTTGTCCTCTTTCCGCTCTCTGCTCGTTAAATATTCGTCCTCCGCCTGGTCGTTACCCGCGATATCCACGATAATCTCCTGGTCCTGTGCGCCGTACGGGTACAAATACGACTGGCTGTTCTGTTCGTCGCCTCGGTTGCCACCGCCGCCACCTCCTCCGCCGCCTCGGCCTCCTCCATTGGCTGCATTCCCAGCGCGTGCGCTATTGCCTCCAAGTCCAGCCGCTCGGTTGTCGCTGGGCAGATTACTAGGCAGGGCGTGGCCTTCCTTCACAAAGTCGCCGATACGGCGCAGCACCTCGTAGATGCCTTCGTGCATGCCGTTCTGCTTGTTCATCTGGTCCTTAAACTTGCGCTGCAAGTTCTGGATCCGCAGCAGCCTGTCATTGTTGTCACACTCCAGCAGCAGCTCGTTGCAGTGGCCACAGCGGAACTGGTATTGTCCCGGCATGAGCAGCAGCTGCGCCTCCAACGCCGTATACTCCCGCCCGCACTCCGGGTCACTGCACTGAAAAGTTTGCCTCTCAATTTCCAGCTGCTCACTGTCCTTCAAGTGCTCGTGCATCAGGTACAGTCGGTACTGCACCACGTCCACAAAGTACTTGTAGTCAATGTACCAGTACGACGTGGACGAGCTGCCGCCCAGCCGCTTGTCGTTCAGCGCCTCCCTATCATGAAAATTCACAACAATAAAAAATAACAATAACAATTGAGCATCACGAATGGTAAAAAAAAAAAAACAAGGGATGCCTCTCACTCGCAGACGAGATGGTCCTGGTGCAGCTCGTTCATGATCTTGCGCACTTGACGCGTCTGTAAGTTCACGGCGTTGCCCATCTCGTCGTCCTGTAAAAATAACAATAGAGAATAAAGTTTGAGCAACTAAGAAATTCGGTCTCGAATATGCCAATAGACGCCGGACCTTCATGAATTTTTCTCGGATTAAGGCGCTGAGCACGACGACATGTTCGTCCGAGTAGAAGGCGCTGAGTGGAGAGAGGGGGTGCGTTAAGAGAGAGGGAAGAGGGTACACACAGCAGATGCAGACGCGACCCCCCGCCCCACGAGGTTCACGAGCTTCTCCACGAGCCCCGCCATGTTAATTAGTTATACAGTTCGCGACTGCCGCGTAACCAGGGTACGTTTCTTGGATTTTTTGTAAACACAAACATCTAGATAATTTTGTGTTCGACCTCCGAAGCGCACTTGCACAACGAATACTCCGCTCTAAGTACGCCCACGTCAGTCGGATCAAAATGGCGTCTGAGCGTGAAGAAGCTTCTGGCGTCCAGTGGCAGCAGCGCCACACGCAGGCGCTGCGAGACGCGGCCGAGTCTCTGCACGTGGGCAGGAACACCGCACACGCCCTGAGTCTGCAGGCGGAGCAGTTGGGCCGCAGCGAGCGCGTGGTGGACGAGACGCAGGCGACTGTGGCCACGTCCAGGCGCGTCCTGCGTGGGATGACGTGGGGTGGCTGGCTCTACAACAAATTTTCAGCCGCTCCAGAGCTTTCGAGGGATGTGGGGACGGCAGAGGTATACAAAACTCAAGTGTCGACAAATGGACCCATTTGGGCTGATTTTCCAATGTGTCAATTGTTGATTTTTTTTGTTTTTTGTTTTGGTAGATTGCAATGGGGTTCATTTGTCCAGAGTGCAGAGTGATGTTCAAGTCGTCTGACCAGCTGGGGATGCATTATGGGAGTGTCCATGAGAGATGGACAGATGGTGGACAAGAGGCTCGAAATATGGGGACGAATCGCCCAAGTGGTGGACAGAATCGGCCGCTACCGCAACAGACTCAAGTTGGTGCGAGTTCCATGGAGGACATTCATGACAAGTTCCTCCGGGACCTGGAGCCGCAGTTGGCGGAGCTGAAGGAGCAGTCGCTGGCTCTTGGGAGTGCGCTGGACTCGCAGAACGAGCAGTTGGGCCGCCTCGACTCGAAGATTGGACAAGTGCATCACGACATGAAGCGCGTGGGGATCCAGGCCAACAAAATGGCAGGGAGGAAGACGTCGGTGGTGTTTCGCTTCCGGTGTGCGCTCCAAGAGGTTCAGACTGGGAGGTTCTTGCGCGATGTGGACGGAGAGGCGCTGCTCAGGTGTGTGGCGACTGAGATGCATTGTTGAGACTGACAACCTTCATGCTTGCCAGTTATGCGCGATGAACTAACGTGGATGTCTGGGAAATTTCATGTTTCTACTGTAGTGCGGACGTCGTGGTCGATGGCTGTACCTTTCGTGCGTACACACTGGGCGATGATAGCGACGTCTGGGGGTTCCAGAGCGAGAAGTCGAGTCAGTTTTTGGGCATCAACCGCTATGGGAACTTAAAAGTCCGTGGGGGAGACTTCAACTCGTACGAGCAGTTCCTTGTGGAGTCCAAGTCGACCACGCCCATCTTTTGCCTGGCGAGCTACTTCGGACTTGGCGGTTGGATTGCTGTTAAAGGGCCAGCAAACTGTGAGAACCTCACCACCATCCGAGGCACACCCGAGAACAGACCTTTGGCAGCTCACTTCAAGATCGTGAACTTGGAGGATGGAATTGATGAAGAGCCCAGGGAGAATTGAAGTTATGATATTTAGTTTGATAC
>JAHWLE010001592.1:0-10301 GCA_024679135.1 Phytophthora foliorum | reverse complement strand
GGCACGGTATCAACCGTCCCCTAACGGGTTCAACTTTGGAGCAGCTTGAAGTAGACGAGAGACAGGACGGACCTCCGGCCCGGTCGCAGATTGTGGATCTATCGGGTCCCTACCTGGCTTCGGATTGGTAAATATTGCGGATGTGGGATGGGTCCGTGTTCGGCGGACGGCATGGAGCCTGTCGACAGTGGCGCTTTGGCCGGCCCGAGAACGCATCAGATCTGGCGGCGCCGAGGCCCTCCTACAGAGACGCGCCGGCGGGACGGATGGCAGGGCTAGCGGACCAAGGACCAAGTGAGCGTGAAGAGAGCAAGGACAAGAAGGGGTGTACGCGGACGCGGTCTTCCTGCAGGGTAGGATGTGCAAGGGTCGAAGGTATGGCGTGCACGGAGAGGACGAGGTGGAGCTGGACCGCTCCCCAAAAAAGGTAAGAAAGAAGAGGTCAGCTGCGAAATCACCAGGAAACCCAGAGTAACAAGAAGTGTGTTGTTTTACATTACGGCTTGTGCTCTACGTTTCTTGACCCTCTCGACAAGCTCCTCGCTTCCATACGGCACGGTGAACCGTCCCATTTCCTGGGCGACCCGCGACACGTGGTGGAGAAGCAGGGTACGGCTTGCCTGTCGTGAAGAGAGTTCGAGTTCGAGCTCGAGAGTGTGTTAGAAGATCCGGACTCGAATTGGAAGGACTCATCCTTCGCTGGGAGTTGAAGTGCGTGACAGAAGATCAGCACAGCTCCGTCGGTCGCGCAAGAAGAAAGCGTTGAAGACCGGTGACACGGCGTGAAAGGGGTAAAGTTCCGTTCTGGAGGACGGTGTGAAGAGTACTGAAGTGGAGACCGGAGCGCAGAGCCAGCGTACGGTTTGAAAAGTTATTGGATTGGAGTTGAAGAACGGTCAAGATGTTCGGTCTAGGAGGTAGAGACCATGGAGAAGAGGATGCTAGATTTGGAGAGCGTCCGGGTGATGAAGAACAAGATGAGCAAGCTTCGGATGAAGAAGAAGCCGAAGGGGAAGAAGCACGGTCGGCTTCTGGAGGTCGCCGGACGGACCAGTCGTCCGTGATACGGGAGCTGAAGAAGATGAGGCGAAGGAACCCGACGGTCGTCCAGTCGGAAGTCCGACTGTGAAGACGGAGACCCTGCTGGTCTCCAAAACGGTGCAAGGCGGCGGTGATCCGTCTGATCAAGGGGGATCCAGAGCGTACTGGGCGCAAGATCTTGGATACGCGCAAGGAGGGTGCGATAGTGGAGTGTATGGTGGCGGTTACGGTGCTGAGTATGCGACCGTGCCTGAAGTGGAGGAAAGGACCCCTCCTCGGAGCCCGAGCGGCTTCATCCCGGTGTATTCGGGGCCGGAAAGGCGACGAGCCAACCGCCCTGCTTTCGGATGGAGTTGGAGCACGACGAGGGCGGATGGGAAAGGTGGAGCAGGGCCCCCGATGAAGATGCCTCCGACTGGGGCTGGGAACGCTCCCGGTCAAGGAATGATGCCTGTCAAAACGGTGACTACAAGTCAGAACCCGCCTCGACAAACGCAAGGGAACCGTCCGAGTTACTATGGACCGTCGGCAACGGCTCCTGCTGGAGTACCGGCTAGTGGAAACCGTCCTGTGGTGACGTACAACGCGTACGGTTTGTCGACGCTGGTGTCTAACGCTGTGAAGGCTCTGCCGATGTTCTACTCTGACACGGCCACGGTGGAGAAAGCACGTGACTTCTGGGAGATGTTTGCGGCGCATACGGACGGTTTGCCCGACAAGTCACGGTTGTTAGTGTTCCGTCAAAAGCTGAAGGGTCGTGACGCGGAACGATGGTGGAATAACTCGCGGATCAAGACGTTTGCGACGCTGAAGTTACGGTTCCATAACCAATTCCTTAGCCGGACAGCTGACGAATTGTGGAGACGGTTGGAGACTACCAAGCGTGAGCGTGGCGAGTCGGTTGAGGAATGGGGTGACCGTGTATCGGACCTATGTGAATCTCTCAACTACCCCAATCCTCAGAGGAGGTACCAACTGCTCCGTCGAGGACTCCGGAATAAGCGCATGCTGGCGACGTTGGACTCGAGCCCTGCTTCGGACATCCCGGAAGCGTGCGAATGGTTGATGTTCAAGGACATGTACCGTCCGATCGAAGAGGACGATGAATTTCCGGATAGTGAAGCGTCCAGGAAGAGCAAGGAGACGCCTGTGTCAGCCTCCGTGGACGCGCTCGCCCAACGGCTTCAGTCGTTCATGGACCAGCAGCAACAGTGGCAGCAGCAACTGTCTCAGGTACGGTGGCAAGCTCCTCGATCGCCTCGCAACCGTGCTCCGGTGGCGGCGGCGACGGTTAGTTCCCCTCCGCTACAGAACACGCAAGCTGAGAATGGTCGTCGACCTCGTGGCATTTCCATGGCCGACGATAACCGTACGCAAGACGGTATTCCGGTATGTGGGCGGTGCAACTACCAAGGTCACGGTCGAGCTACGTGCAAGCGTCAGACCATGTCTTGTCGTCGATGTGGTGGGTTTGGTCATATCGGAGCTGAGTGCGAAGCTACGCCGACTGGTGGCAACCGTCAGGGGTTCGCTACTTCGAACCGTTCATCTTCTGGATGCTTTTTCTGTCACGAGACCGGTCATGGAGTCTCGGCATGCCTTACGCTGCTAGCACTCCGTGCACTAGTGCCGCAAGCGACCGGTCCTGCGCCGAACTCGGTTGGCGCCGCTCCTCGCCAATGAAGGCGGCGGGAGGAAGGGGAGGAGAGAGCCACTCCTTCCTCTGGCCTAATGGGTGGCTCGGAGGACAACTGTGACCGAGAAGAAACGGCGAGCACGATTGTCGGCGTTGGAGAGGACGCTAGTGTGGAAATGGAGATTGTAGTCGGGACGGTAGAAGCGAGCACGGATGAGGTTGCTCTGTCAGCTCCCACGGAAGACGATGAGAGCTCAGTAATTGAAGAAGTCGCTGAGAGCGTGGTGACTCGAGCTCCCGAGGAGAGCGTGAAGACCACGGTCAGCACGGAGACGGTAGAGGTAACCGCTCCGGCCGCTGCTGTGACGGAAATGGAATGTGTGATGGTCGAGGAGGCAAGCGTAGAGCGTACGTTGCCGACCCCGATCGTAGCGACGGTGGAAGTGCAACCGGTCATCCATCCTAATGAAGGGCTGCGAAGTATTCTCCGTGTCGGAGGACGCTACTATAAGCCCCGCGATGAAGACGAAGAAATGGAGTGGGTAGGTGACGACGGGTTTGACGATTTTGGAGAGTCTATGTTCGCAGAATGGACGCAGGAACCTGGAGGAACGGTCGAGCTGACCACCGATCCGTGTGTCCCGACTGTGGAGGAGAGCTGCTCGACCATAGCAGAGGTGTCTATTGTGGACAGGGCTGTGCCTGTTGACGAAGGACTTCCCGGAGAGGCTGTTGTGCCAGAGGACGGTGAGTCACGGCACACTCGGCTTTTCACGGATGATGAATTGGACGCTTTGGAGGAGTGTGAACCTGGCGCCGAAGTGACCGTACTGGCCCGAGCTGAAGCTTCACCAGGGCCTGAGGAATATGAAAAAGAACTGGAAGACCGTTTGTACCCTCTGGATGAAGTTGAGCTGAACCGTCGCGTGAAGGAGAACGCTGGCACGTCAAAGGAACTGTCAATAGCGGACATGGCACAGTATCTGAACATTCCGACGGATGTATTGGAACGGACGAGGGTGGCGTCTCCGGAAGGATTGTCGACGCCGGAGTATTGGCAAGGATCGTTCCAAGATACGCTGGAGAGTTCGGAAGAGGCCAGAAGAGCCAACCGTGATTTCCGGAAGACCGACGCTGCACTTGGTACGGTAGCTACGAGCGTGTCCAAGACCGTCCTGAGTGAATCTGGTGACTCAGCCGTGGAAGACGCAGGCGAAACGCCCTGGCTCAAAAAGAAGAAAGAGCCCCCTGATGAAGTAACGGTCTTGGAAAACGTGTTGCTCGTGACGGAAGTGCCGTCGTTGGGAAGTGCATGGCAGACGGAACTAATGGAACGGACGGTGATCCGTCCAGATGAACTGCGAAGACTGGGTCGAATTGCCGTATACCAGCTATTAACTGAGGAACACGTCATCACCAGCTTGGAGAAGCGAGAAGACTGTTCTCTGCCTAACGAGATTCCGCCCTTGAGAGACAAAGTACCGGTCCTGGATATACTACGACTGCACGAGATAGCTGACCGCGTGTACGAAGAAATAGGTCTCGTCGGCGACTTCTGGATTCCGCTGATCTCCTGGGTAAAGAACTATGATGTGGAGAACGGAGGACGCATATGGAGAACGCTCTGCGACCGACCTGGGCGGTCTAAGACTGCGAGTAGCAAGCGACGGCGACGGAGGCGTCTTGCGCGGAAGCCGCTATGCTTTGATTGCACGGCGTTGTACAGAGGGGAAGCTGAAAGCTTGGGTCCGTTACTGCTAAGACCCGACCATGACGACGATGCCTCTCATTACGTGCAGTACGATTACCTCCATACGGTCAAGCTTTGGTGACGACCGATGTTGTTGGCGAGGTCGAGGACCAATCAACCGTCTTGGTCGAAGGTTCCTTTGGTTTACCGCCGACGCTGTGTGTAGCTCGATTGCTAGGCACAGTAGTGGAAGGCCAAGTCGTGGTGGAAGTATGCAATGCGTCTATCGATGAAGTGTGGATCCAGAAGGGAACTGCAATTGCGTTTGCGACTGTGATCCCGGAGTCCGCTTTTGATGTTGAAAAGCCGTCCCAGAACGGAGGAACGGAGGATACAACCGTGCCTACTGAAGACGGTATGACTGACGCCGCGAAGTCCGTTGCTGAAGAACGGAAGGAAGAAATCGGTAGGGAAGTGAAAGCTGAAAGACCTGAGATACCTCCTGATAAGGCTGAAAGTATGGGAGCGGACTTCTCACGGTCTAAGTTGTCCACGGAGCAGAAGGAACTGTTTCAGCAAGAGCTAAACCGGTTCAGCGATATGTTCGTCGACTCAGCTAGTTGGGCCTGGGCGTCCGTTCACGGAACGGAGGAAAAGGACCGGTCTAACCGAGGCGAACACGGTGCGATTACCCAATGGCTTCAGCATCCGTTATGACGATGACGATGTGAGACCGCCCAGGATTGTGGCGAGTGGTCGCCGAGTGGTGTGCTCTGTTGGGAACTATGAAGCTTTATCGGGAGGTTACATTGATTGTCTGCCTTCGCAGATGCTCGCCGATACTGGTGCCACCTTGAGCCTGGTCGACAAACTTGTTTTGAAGAGGTTGGGACGGTCTGCTGACCTTCTAGAACTGTACGACGGTCGAGTGAACAGTTCATCCGGTCACCCAATCCGTATCCGTGGCTGGACCAGTCTCCCTTTCCGTCTTGGTTCTTTCGAGATTAAATTACGCGTGTTGGTTGTTAACGATCTGCATGTGGATGCTATCCTCGGGGTAGACGCCCTTGGTGCGTTTGATGCTGTGATCGATGTGGCCAACCGTACGATGACGCTCAAGCAGACTGGTGAAGTGTTGAACTTAGGCGTAGCCGTGGTGCATGAGTCCTTCATGACCTCACTGGCCAACTCGCCCAAGTGGTGCGGATTGCCCCTAAGTTTGAAGTATCGGAAGGTCTGCTGATGAGGCGTGTGAATCTGCCAGCCAGAGTGGGTCCGGCACGGTCTTTGACCGTCCCTGTGGTCCCCGTTCCGTATATGGAGACAGTGCTGCACTTCTGCCACTCGGACTTACTGTCGTCGCACTTGGGGCTGACAAAGACTTTGGAGAAGGTGCGCCGACACGCCTACTGGCCTGGATGGCGGAAGGACGTCGCCGAGTATGTCCGTGAGTGTATCAAGTGCGGGAGCGGCAAAGGTCACCGTCCCTGGAACGCTGGGATAATGCAACGGATGCCTATCGTCGACCTCACTGGTCCGTTCTCGTTGTTGGTCGTCGATGCTATTGGGCCCCTGCCGACTACGGAACGAGGTAACAAGTATATACTCGTATTTGTCGACTACTTTACGAGGTGGGTCGAAGCCTTCGCTGTGGCACGCCTGGACTCGATCACGTTCGTCGAAGTTATGGTGAACGAACGGTGTAGTATCTCGTCACGGAGTGCCAGTACGGCTATTGAGTGACAACGGGTCGAATTTCACGTCGGAGGTGGCCAAGTCCTTCTATCAGACGCTCGGAATCAAGAAGTTGTATGGCACTGCTTACCATCCGCAGACGCAGGGCCTTGTGGAACGGTTCAATGGCACGCTGATCGGGATGTTGAAGATGCATGTAGGCGAGGCCCAGACGGATTGGGATATCTACCTTCCTCGCGTCCTGTTCGCTTACCGGACCGCATATCACGAGGCGCTTGGCGACTCACCGTTCTTCTCCCTCTATGGACGAGATCCTGTGTTGCCTCTGGATGTGGCTTTCCTGAATTTGGGGAAGAAGTGGCGAAGTAACGAGGTGGCACGGTACCGAAGGGAACTGTACCGTTCCTTGAAGGACTCACGGCATTTAGTTGAGCGTCAGTTAATGAAGGCGCAAAACCGTCAGGAGCGCCGTTTGCAAGGGCAAGTGGAAGTTGAATACACGGAAGGAGATCAAGTGTGGGTCTACCAACCGTTCCGAGCGAAGAGGGGTGAAGCCCGAACTAAGAAGCTCGCGTTCTCCTGGCACGGTCCCTACCGTGTTGTCAGCAAAGTCGGGGAGAACGCATACCGAATTGACATTCCCACGCACCCTGCGAAGGTCGTTCCGATTAATGTGAACAGGTTGAAGAAGTACCGTGGACGGTGGACTAGACCGTATGCCGACGAGGTACCTGGAGGGATTAGCGAGGATGAAGACGCTGAAGACGGTCCGCTGGACGAATCGGACCTACCTTCGTCCAGTTTCACGGAACGGATGACGGTTGGGCGTGAAGATACAGTTATTGCAGGAGTGGATGCTCCTTTAAATGAAAATTGTGGCCAAGATGACAGTGGACCGTACTGTGGAGTACTTGGCCTTGACAGCGAATTACGAAACCTACTGATTGTCGCGGGCGGCATTGATGCCCGAATATGCAGACCTAGTGGCGAACTTTGAAAAAGCGGAAAGAGCCAAGGGAAGTCTGCCTGCGCTGCGTCGAAGTGCACGTTTAACCGATGCCAACGCGGACGTTGAGGAAGCGGATTTGCTGATGATGTGATCTGCGTGAACCGTCCTGGAACTACTATGGAACGGTTACTTGAACATTGAATTTGGAAAGTTCAAGGACGGAACGGAGATGAACTGCATGTTTTTATTTTTTTTGATTTTATGAATGACTCGAGTTGGGGACGCTCCCACATTATGGAAAGACTAAGGGAATGAAAGTTTGGGCGTCCTGCTCACGGTGAAAGCTCACGGAGCGGTTGTCGAACTGGCGATCGTTTTGGACAGACTGGGTGGTGACTTCGAGGGAGGGGTCTTCTCGGGGCCGCTTGGCTTGTCCTCGTCCACCGCATCGCCCGTGTCGTCGCCGGCGTCTTGGTCGTCTGGATCGTCTTGCGCGTCACTGCCTTCGTCGTTGGAGTCGGAGTCTGGTAGCTCTGGAATGGGCTTCGAGCTCTTTGCCGTGGCAGCCGGAGTAGGAGGGAGGACTGTGTAGTCGTTGTCGCCGTCTTCGAGGTCGGAATCATCGTCGCTCTTGTCGCTGGCCCGGTACGCCTTCACATCGTCGTCCCAGACGTCTTCCTTGGCGAGCACCCGGCGAACAACCTCGACCTGCAACGCGCGGAGGGTCCGGTCCGCGAGTAGCTTCTTCCATACCCCGCTGGAGCGGTTGCCCACTCAGGATGGGACCGGGGGCTTGCTACCCGAATCGTCGAGAGCTATGCGAGCGAGAGCCTTGTCCGAGAGACGTAAGTGGGGCTTGCGCGACGGGTCCAAGGCCTGCGACTGCTCCAGTAACTCGGGGATTGAAGTATACCCGTCCTCATCAATTGAGAACGGATCCAGAGCCCTTTCCAGCGTACGATCGTATCGGGAACGGTCCCGACGGTAGAGCGTGACGAGGCCTTCTTGGGGCGGGCCGGTCGAGTCTTTAGCGTCAACCGAGTGCTTCGCCGCCTTGCCGCCGAGCCACATGAGCGTGTCGTGTGCACGGTTCTCATAACGGTCGAGGAATCCGTAGTACCCAAACACTTCAGTGTTGGCGCTGAGAAGTTGGAGGCGTGCTTGGACCGCGTTCGCCTTAGACTTCCGACGAGCGTCCGACTTGTCCGACGGCGCGTAGAGCGCCAGGATGAAGAACACACGCCGGTGTCTCATCCAAATCCGCCAGTACAGGAGGTGCAAGCTGGGGTGTTCCGCTGGGTGGTACCAGGCCCGCTGCCTGCTCCACGGATACGCAATCCGGAACGGTGCTTTCCCTTCGGCCGCAGCTCGCTTCAACAAACGGGAGAGGTCCCTTTCGATGCCGGCGGGGGTGTCCTCCGCCAAGTCGAACTCGAAAACGGCGGGCTTGACCGCTTTCTTGGAGGACGTACGTTGCTTTTTGGTAGGAACGGTCTTGAGAGGTGGGGAGACGGACTTGGAAGCACTCCGCTTAGCTGTGCGCCTCGAGGACTTGGTAGTTGTGGTAGTGGCGGGCGCGAAGACCTCGTGTTCGGAGGGGAAGCCTACTTGCATGACGTGGGCAGGCGGTAAGAGATGCACGGACTCGGTCAGCTCGGGATCTTCACCCAGCAAGATGGCGACGGCGAGGTTGTCGAGAGCCGCGAGCCCCGTTCAAACACCGTTCACGCCGAGCGACTGTCGGAACCGGGACCAGAACTCGACCTGAGCACGGACTTCCGTCTCGGCGTCGGGGTCCTTCTCCTCCTCGTCGAGGAGGGTAAGGAGCCTAGCTGCTGGGGTCGGCGACGACGATGCTGCGGAATGGCGTGTCTTGGTCATCGGGGGTAAGTGTGCGCGAGGAAGGAAGTTCGAGAATGAGACTGAAAGGCCGACCCAGCCTCCTGACGGATGGAAGGTGACTTGGTCCCCCGTCCCATCTCTGTAATCTAGTCAACTTCTGTCAGACGGTCACGGTCTCGAAACCTACGGTTGAGACTGTCCTGACTCGGTGCATAAATATGCTGATGAGCTGACTGATGGATTGCTCTCGTACGGTTCTAAACCGTGTACCTACTGATGGAGAGATGACGACGAGCCTGGGAAGGACTCTTCAGATGGCGTTCTCAAAGATGTTAGCGAGAACAACTAATCTTGCGAGCCAAGGAGAATTTCAAGGGGGTTCCATGACACCTGGAGGTGCCCTCGAATGGGTCTGCGGCTGCGTGCGATGGCATTGGAAGGAATTGCTGTGGCTCTGCGTGGGAGCCGTGCTGTGGACGGTCACTGAGCCCCTACGGAGCGTCGCTATCCGACTCTCTGCTGCTGTGAGCTTTGCCGTGTACAAGTGGACCGGTCTGGTGACGGCTTGCCTCCACAGATACCGGAGTTATGTGAGGGGAAGGACGGTGCAGGAACAGCCGTGGCGGTCGCGATGGTGGAAAACCTACGAGGCGTTGTGGGCCACGCCGATGGTCGTGCTACAAGCTAGACGCGAGCATGAGAGTGGGTTGGGTCGACTTCTATACAAATGGTTCGATGCGTTTCACGCCTACTGGTGCGTGTTCCTGCCCGAGTCGCTGAAGCACGGTTGCACGAGCTCTTCAAAATATTGGCGTGGACTGCTAGTGGAAAGCAGACGCACGGCCAACCGTGCCTGGATGATCGTGAAAGTGGTATGGACCGTGACTCTACTGCTTTTCTACTCGTTTTTATACGGCGTGTTGTTTGCATACGAAGCTTTTGAGTGGGCGTGTCGAGGTCTACTGGGGGTGTTTGTCATGGGAACGGCAGTGAACTACCTGCTCGTCAGTCAGAACGGATACAGCGCGAAGGAAGGCTCGGCGCTTAGTCGGACGATCGCTGCTTGGAATGTGGTCGCTATGGCTGTCGTCGTGACCAGCCGCTTGTGGCGGTGGTATGAAGCGTCCTCGGACGGTAGGTCGCCTTTAGAATTGGCTAGCGACGGTTATACTGCCTGGGTGCAAGCCATGGGGGAACATGAACAAGCTCGTCGTCTCAGCGAGGCATTTTGGCGCATGGATGGAAACGAAGACTTTTCTCGTCGACTACCGATTTGGACCCGTAGTGGACTACAAGCTGAGCGTCGAGCGCTTCATGATAAGATGAGTGCGGATCAAGCGGCAGCGGCTCGACGAGGACGTCGAGTTTCAGTCGGGGAGAATGTCACGAGTGGGAACGGTGGACACCGTCTCGGGCACGGTATCAACCGTCCCCTAACGGGTTCAACT